>CAUYRT010006331.1:0-11133 GCA_963574885.1 Lepilemur ruficaudatus | reverse complement strand
AGCAGCATGTGAGTGTTCCTGTCTCTCCATCCACTCTAACGTTTGTTGTTTTGGGACTTTTTGATAAAAGCCATTCTCACTGAAGTTAAGTGATATCTCATTGTGGTTTTATTTGCATTTCCCTGATGATTAAAGTAATCATAGGGCAATCTCATCACTTTTTGAAAGCAGAGACCTTTCTCCGGCTGGTGGCAGAGAGAGGCAGCGGAAAAAGCAGAGAGATTTCAAGCACAAGGAGGATTTGACACTCCTTTTTGGCTCTGAGACTCAGGGGCCAAGAGCAAGGATCAAAGAGTGGCTTCTAGGAGCTGATAGCCAGCAAGAAGAACAGGTCTCAGTCCTATAGCTGCAAGAAACTGGGTTCAGGCAACAATCTGAACTAGATTAGAAACAGATTCTCCCCAGAGTCTCCCAACATGAGCCTGTCTGCTGACACCTTGATTTCCACCTTATGAAACCCAAAGCAGAGAGACCAGCCAAGCCAACTCATACTTCTGACCTACAGAACTGTGAGATAATAAATGTGTGTTTTTTAAGCTGCTAAATTTGTGGTAATTTGTTACAGTTAATTGTTACAGTAATTGTTACAGTAGCAATTGAAACTAATATAACAAAGTTTCACTTGAATAATGTGCATACCTATACAGTGCAAGCACTATATGTCCTGGTGGCAACTTATATTAGAAATGCCATGAGTTTTGTCCATACAACTGACCATACTTCAAATCCATATACTGATGCACAGATTTATGAAGTTTGTCGAGCCCTCTGAGCGTTATCATTTCTTCTGTCCTCTCCCTGACCTCAGCCTGATTACACTAAGGGCAGAGGTCTTAGTTTTCTCTATTTTCCTCCCACCTGTGTTTTACCAGTGAAGCAACACAGATGGCTGTGGGGATGGGACCTCTGGCAGTGCAAGGGTACAGGTAGGAATGGGAAATGACTTGGTCGAGCCTGCCACCTTTGGGATGGTGGGATCAGGACAGAGGTGGCTGCCACCAGGGCACTGTCCTCCCACCTTATGTTCTCCAGGTTGAGGTATGTGAGTGAGGAGTGAAATTGCATTTGGAGACCCTGAGTTCCTTAGGGCTAAGCAGCTTGGCTTTCATAATACAGCAGCAGGAATTGTTGAAGGCTCTCAGCAGGGGTCTGATGCTCAGGCCCATAGCAGGGGCTCATTAAGAATTGGTTTGCATGAATAAATGTGTAACTCTGTCAGTGGTCCTCTTTGCCAAACTGTCAGCTTCAGTCCATTTTACCCATTTCCACACCAATCCCCTTAAGACTGTGGTCCCCAACCCCTGGACCGTGGCCCGGTACCCATCGGTGGCCTCTTAGGAAACAGGCTGAGCATCACCTTCTGAGCTGCACACCACATCCCTTCTCCACAACACCCCACCCCCACCCCCAGTCCATGGAAAAATTATCTTCTATGAAACCAGTCCCTGGTGCCAAAAAGGCTGGGGACCACTGCAAGATGTTTGTCGTCTCTGCCAAAGATGTGAAGCTATGCAAGAGTCACTTTGCACAGCTTTTGGAAGACTGTTTAAAAATTCCCATCCAACGTTTTAATTCTCCCAAGGCCTTCTGCTTGGCTGCCTAGTGGGCAGCCGTTCTTTCTCCTCCTCCCAGTATACAGAACCTGCCTGCCGTCTGAGGCTTCTTTTCGTCCTGGATTCTCCAATAACATGTTCACCCTTTCCCTGCTGCATCTCTGTTGAAGCACGTGTGCCCTTTTACCAATTAGGAGATGTTGTTTCTGATCTTCTATATAACAATAACTCACTGTGAGCAGATGCTCTGTATTCTCGTTATGTAATATTGTTATCAATGTGCAGCCGTACACCTGTGCTGTCACCTCAAGGCTTGAGTAGAAGCAGCCTTCTCCAATGGGAAGTTTTCTGACCTCACCACTCTGTGAATTAAGAGCTTCTTTAGTCCAATACCTGACTCTCTGTCAGTGTGAACTGATGAAGGGCAAGGGGAATGATAAAACCCCCATGCTCTTTTTCTTTCTGCCCCCACCTGTGGAGAGGTACCTCTAGGTGTGGATATGCTCCCAGGCCTGTGGTGAGGTCAGGTTGTATTAAGGGTGGAGCACAGGTCCTGGCCAAAGAGGCCCCACTTGGTGGCACTCTTCCCCTTGCTCTGTCCTAAGCTTCCTTTTTGTGCTTAGTTTACCAGCAACCTGAGAATGGATTCATCTCTCAGGCTAGCTTAACATTAATAAAACTCATGAATGGGACTGAAGTTTAATATCTCAAGATGTAAAATGTTTAAAGTTCAAATCAGTAGCATGCTCTTTCCCTGTAGCAGAGTTACCTGAAAGTGAAACCATAATCAGACTCTGGTTTGCAATGAAATCTCTGCCCTGAAGAGACAATGCTGAAGTCCAAGGGATCTACAAATACTCCCTGTATGGAATCTTATGCAGGAATTAAAATAATCCAGAGGTTGATTGGTAAGGGTAGAATCAAAACAATGGGAGTTAAATAAAAGAAATGTTCAATGCCATCATGCTATCATAGCTCGATGCTTTCCTCTTATGGTTGGGATGGTCTTAGAATAGCATTAAAATACTGAGTCTGACAGCAGCCATTCACCATGTCTCTATCCGTGTTCATGTTAGAGGTGTGTTTGCACCATAACCCAAGTGCTCTACTTCCATCGGGCATAAACTTCTCTCCACTGGACAATGTTTAGCTTCTCAACGTCCCCAGTGTTCAGCTGGTTTCTCTGGTTTTGGTATGGCTGATACAGGCCCACTTCCGAGGGCGTTCCTTCTTTAGGTACTATTAATAATATCTTCAATCTGTTTAGAGTGAGGACTTGCTAAACAGAAATCCATTCTGACTCCTAAATTTTCACCATTTCATCATCCACTGAATTTACAATTTGGCTGTCAAGGAGAAATCTTATTTCTCTCATTCCCATGTTCTCATACTATGTACCCCAGACTTCTTAGACAGCCATGAGCCTCACCAGTTTCTCTTTACTACCTTCTGCTCTGATGTTGTTTAGAGCAGATGCTCTGCTTCTGATGTTCTTTAGAAGTTCTAGGCTCCGAATGGGTACATAAGTCTTACATGGGATAAAGGCACAAGGACAGGGTATAAAACTTTGGCCACTCCAGGAGATGGCATCGAGCTAGCAGACAGCTACTCAGATGTCTGATTGCTGCAGAAGACATATGGTAGAAGGGGGAAAGAATTTTTGTTTTCTATCAAAAACAGCATGGCTGGCTCATGGGATAAGACACGGGCTACCTACTCATATTTCTTTAGCTATATTCACCTGCCTTATTGTTTAGTGAAAATTTTTACTAGATTATGGCAATTCACTACCTATCAAATTCTGGCTTTGGCGTGGTTGTGAGTTTTCAAATTTGGAAGGTATTCATAGTTGGGAAAATCTCTATCGAGTGTTTCTAACTTAATTTAATCATAAATAGAACTCCCAGTTCTTCAGCATACCTTGAGGTTTATAACTACAATGTCCAAACCTAAAACTATAATGATCGTTTGACAAATGAAAGGCATTATTTCTGTCCTGGCTTCTCTCTTACTTTACACTGAATTTAGGCAGGTAAAGCTTTGGACATACAGCTCTGATTGCTTAAACTAAAATAGCTTAATGATACAAGTAACTTCATGATAAA
Organism: Lepilemur ruficaudatus; assembly: GCA_963574885.1. Taxonomy (NCBI): domain Eukaryota; kingdom Metazoa; phylum Chordata; class Mammalia; order Primates; family Lepilemuridae; genus Lepilemur; species Lepilemur ruficaudatus. The sequence continues at coordinate 7,475 of CAUYRT010006331.1, read as the reverse complement.
AGCCTTCTGAAAATGTCAATATTTATGTTGGCATCTTTCTGAAGAGTCTGTTGACTGTAAAATGAACTTCTTGAATTTCAAAAATAGGTCAGGTTTAACAGAACCTTTAATAATTTCAAGACTCAAAATGTGTCATGGGAAATAAAGACTCAAAAAAAATTAGAAGTAAATATTTTGGGGACAGTGTTCTTAGTAGGGAAAACTAAATAGTTTTCTAAAGCATTTGTGCTCTTGGCTTTCTGTTTATGTTTGGGATACGTTAGAAAGTGGATGAGGTTAGAGCTGGTCAAAACAAGCATGGGATCCAATCAGGGAAATTTAGACAAATTGATTTTTCTTCTCTTTGAACTTTAACAGTAAAATGTGGTTGATGTCAGGATTCAAGGCATAACATATACAAAGTTGTCAGCAAATGTTAATTTTCTCCTTTTGCAGTGCCTTACCTTCTTTTCTTTTTACTCACTTTGATTCTTCAGTATCATCACATCTCATTTTTCTTAGTGTATTTTTTTCTTTTTAAAAATTTTTTATTTTTAATTATTATGGATACCTAATAGTTATGTACCTTTGTAGGGTATATGTGATATTTTGACACAGGCATACAACATGAATTAATCAAATCAGGGTAATTGGGATATTCATCACCTCAGGCCTTAACATTTTTTGTGTTAGGAATATTCCAATTACACTCTTAGTTATTTTAAATTATACCATTTGTTACACAGTTGAAGTTATAGGAAAATGTGAGAGAATATTTTGTGATTTCAGTCTTTTAAGAGCCCCTAACACTTTGCTTGTGAAAACCTCATTCCTCTTCCTAGCTACCAGGATTGTCTATCTATTCTCACAGCAATATCAAACATAATTTTGCAGCCAATGGGAGGAATAACAGCACCATTTTAATCAAGGGAAAATAGGATCCCAGTGTCGATAGACATTATGTTCCATTCCACCTAGTCAATCAAGGACAGCAGCAGGAACAGACAGTAGGATGCCTGCTAGCCTCCTAGGTGCTCTGTGCTAGGAGCCAATCGATGGTGGTTGTACAAACCAGGAGGACCTGTCCTCTTCGAGTTGTGGCCTTTTCAAATCTAAATAGAGTACACAGGTCAGACCTGCAGAATCATAGCACATTTGACCAATTTCATCGTACTCCTGACATCACCTCTTGATATCACTACGGGCAAATGTCCTGCCCCCTTCATGCAGGAACCATAGGAGAAAACTTAGATGCATGCATACACACACACATACACACACGCACATACCGAGCAGCCCTCAACCACTGTTACAGTAGTAGAGCCTCAGATCTCCTTCTCGCTCACCCAGCCTCCACAATCACAACAATACAAATGACTGCAGAGTCACGATCAAGGCAACTTGCCTCCTTAGAAGTATTTATCCTGACAGTGCATGATCTGCAGAATGGATAACTGTGTTGCAAAATTCCAGACATTGCCAGCCACCCCAGACTTGCAGGTATCTGCTGTTACATCTTAACGTCTAAACAGTGCATTCTGGATTACTTTGTAGTCTACTCATAATCCCAGAGATAAGAAGAGAAATCCCTTTATTTGAGGATAGTTTATCATAACCACCACTATCATGTTTCAACATTTATCAAATATTTCTGGTTTGGAAAAGAGATAATTAGTCATATAAAACCTCAACATCAAAACAACTGTGTTGCTTAGGTAGGCAGTAAGAATACATGGGATCAAAGCATATGTGCTTCTGAATTATGAGTTGATCCCATGTTCTTCATCTACACTTGTAATGTTACTTTTTAATCTTCTCCCAGATATGTCGTTTCATTTAATTTGACCCTCCAGACCACAATAGGGAATCATTTTGTACCTTTTTCTTTTTTTGTATTAAGCAATTTTTTTTTTATTTTAATAGATTTAGGAGTACCAGTGGCTTTAAGTTAGATAGATTAATTGTACAGTGGTGGTGTCTGGGTTTTAGTGTACCTGCCACCCAAATAGTGTTTATTGTACCTGATAGGTAGTTTTCCATTTTCACCCTCCTCCCACTCTTTCCCTTCTGAGTGTCCAGTGTTGATTATGACATTCTGTACGACCATGCATATCCATTGCTTAGCTCCCACTTATAAGAAAGAACATGTGGTTTCCCATTCCCGAGTTACTTCACTTGGGATAATGGCCTTCAGTTCCATCCAAGTTGCTGTATTCTTTTTTATGGGTGAGTGGTATTCCATTATATATATATATATATATATATATATATATATATGTATATATATGTATAAACAGTTTCTTTATCCATTCATCAGTTGACGGGCACTGAGGTTGGTTTTGTATCTTTGCAATTGTGAATTGTACTGTGATAAACATATGAGCGCAAGTGTTTTTTTAATAAAATGACTTTTTTTCCTTTGGGTAGATCCCCAGTAGCAGGATTGCTGAATCGAGTGGTAGATCTATGTTTAGTTCTTTGAGAAATCTCCACTCTGTTTTCCATAGAGGTTGTACTAATTTACATTCCTATCAACAATTCATAAGCATTCTCTTTTCAATCACATACTGTGCCAACATCTACTTTTTAATTTTCAACTTCTTTTAAAATTTTTCATAAAGATGGGGGTCTTGCTATGTCACCCAGGCTGGTCTCAAACTCCTGGCCTCAAGTTTTCCCTCTGCCTCTGTCTGCCAAAATGCTGGGATCATAGGCATGATCCACCATGCCTAGCCCCTGGTTTTTGACTTTTTAATAACGGCATTTCTGACTAGGGTAAGGTGGTTTTAATTTGCATTTTCCTAATGATTAGTGATGTTGAGCATTTTTTCATATGTTTGTTGGACATTTGTAAATCTTATGAGAAATGTCTGTTCATGTCTCTTGCCCATTTTTAATGGGGTTATTTGTTATTTTCTTGCTGATTTGTTTTAGCTCCTTGTCGATCTTGGATATTATTAGTCCTTTTTTGGATATATAGTTTGAAAATACTTTTTCCCATTCTGCAGGTTGTCTATTCACTCTGTTGATTATTTCCTTTGCTGTGCAGAAGCCTTTTAGTTTCATTAAGATTCATTTATTTATTTTTAGTTTTGTTGCATTTGCTTTTGGAGACTTAGTCTTGAATTCTTTGCCTAAGCCAATGTCTGGTACAGTTTTCCTTAGATTTTCTTCCAGGATTTTTATTGTTTCAGGTGTTACATTTAAATCTTTGATCCATCTTGAGTTAACTTTTGTGTATGGTAAAAGATAGGGATCCATTTTCATTTTTCTGCGTATGGCTATCCAATTTTCCCAGCATGATTTATTGAATAGTGTGTGCTTTCCTCATTGTATGTTTTTTTCTGGTTTGTCAAATATCAGTTGGTTGTAGGTATTTGGCTTTATTTTTGGGTTCTCCATTCTATTCCATTGTTCCATGTGTCTACTTTTATATCAGTACCTTGCTGTTTTAGTTGCTAGCACCTTGTCGTATAATCTGAAGCCGAGTAACGTGATACCTCTGAATTTGTTCTTTATGCTTAGGATTGGTTTGGATATTGGGGTATTTTTTGGTTCCATATGCATTTTAGAATTGTTTTGCCTAATTCAGTGAAGAATGACATTGGTATTTTAATAGGAATTGGGTTGAATCTGTAGATTGCTTTGGGCAGTATTGACATTTTCACAATATTGATTCTTCTGATTCTTGAGCATGGAATATTTTTTTCATTTTTTTTTTTTTGTGTCATCTATGATTTCTCTCATCAGCATTTTATAGTTCTCTTTGCAGAGATTTTTCACCTCCTTGGTTAAGTATATTCTCAGTTTTTTTTGTAGCTATTGTAAATGAGATTGGGTTCTTGATTTGATTCTCACTATAAGTTTATAGTAGTGCTTTTGAAAGTTGAGGAAACACATATACACATGAATAGCTTTAGTATCTTGTCTGAAGAATACAAGGCTCTTCAGCACTGAACAGGTTTTTTTTTCTCCCCATAGGGGCTGGAGGCCCATTAAAAGCATTACCATTTGCAGTAAGCATTTACACATAGCCATGCATTTATTTTGTTAATATTAATGTTATGAACACCCTTGAATCTATTTCAAGGTGCTCCAAGGTAACAGTCTGCCCACATGCATTATTTTCTTTTAGGTTCTTTAATCATTCATATCTATCCAATAACTATTTCATTCTAAATGGATTAGTGAGCATATTAGAATCATTGCTACCTATCGTTACCACCTTTGGGAGTTCTTTATTCTCAGCTCTTTATTAAAAATATCAAAATTCCTAACATAGTATAAATTAAATCAGATTAGTTGAAAATAGTTACTGATGCATTAAAGTAGCTCTTGGTTGCAAATGCATGTTTCATTATTTATAAACCTTTTGATTATGACTATATATTAGTAATAAATATAAATATATCATTAATGCACCCTTGAAATCAAGGATTTCTAGTCAGTTTACACTATGTAAGTTCATAAAGCAATACCACCCTCTAACTCAAAGATACAGTGATTTAATATCTACTAGGAGATGTGTACAAATGCTCTTGCACCAATTCTAGTATCTCCCAAGGGGGAAAACACTATAAGAATAGAAAAGAAACTCATGCAATGATGGGTAGAATGTTCTGTAAATGTCTGTTAGGTCCATTTGTTTCAGAGTCTCATTTAAGTCCACTCTTTCTTTATTCATTTTCTGCTTCAGTGATCTATCTAGTTCTCTCAGTGGAGTGTTGAAGTCCTGCTTTGTCAATTTGGGAGCTCCTGTCTTAGGTGCATATATTTAGGATTGTTATGTCTTCTTGTTGAATTGCTCCCTTTACCATTATAATGACCATCTTTGTCTTTTTAAAAATCATTGTTTGTTTAAATTCTATTTTATCTGATACAAGAATGGGTACACCTGCTTGCTTCAGTTTCCATTTGAGTGAAATATTTTTTTCTATCCCTTTACCTTCAGTCTGTGTGCGACCTTGTGGGTTAGATGTGTTTCCTGGAGACAGCAGATACTTGAGTTGTGTTTTTTCATCCATTCAGCCAATCTATGTTTTTTAATTGGGGCATTCCGACCATTCACATTGAGTGTTAGTATGTGGGATGTTGTTCTGTTCATCATGTTGGATGATACTTTATTGTTTTGTTTTCCTTCTTGTGCTATTGTTCTATAAGAACTTTGAGCTTTAAATTTTGAGTGTTTTATTACACTGGTGGGTATCTATTGTGCTGTTCCATGTATAATGCACTTTTGAGCATTTCCTGTAGGGCAGGTCTAGTAATGACAAGTCTGTCTGGAAAAGTCTTTATTTCACCATCACTTATGAAACTTAGTTTTGTAGTATACACAATTCTTGGCTGGCAATTATTCTGTTTAAGAATACTAAAAATGGGGCCCCAATTTCTTCTGGCTTGTAAGTTCTCCTCCAAGAAGTCTGCTGTTAGCCTGATGATTTTTCCTTTGTAGGTTAGTTGTTTCTTTCATCTCGCAGTTTGTAGAATATTCTCTTTCATTTTGACTTTGACCAGGTGATGACTATGTGTCTTGGAGATGTCCTTTTTGCTACGAATTTTCCTGCTGTTCGATGGCTATCTTGAATCTGGATATTAGACTCTCTGGCAATATCAGGGAAGTTCTCAATAATTCCCTCCAATATGTTTTCCATGCTTTTTGCTTTTTCTTCTTCTCCCTCCAGGATACCTATAGTCCATATATTGGCTTGTTTCACATATTCCCATATTTCTCTGAGTGATTGTGCATTCTTCTTTATTCTTTTTCCTGCATCTTTGACTGACTGGGTTAGTTTGAAAGCCTTGTCTTGAAGCTCTGAGATTCTTTCTTCTGCTTTGCTTAGTCTGTTGTTGAATATTTCTGTGGTACTTTGTATTAATAATTATCTAAATGATTCTTTAATTTCTTTAAGTTCTGTTATATCCTTCCTTATGTTGTCTCTTCAGTGAGTTTTTCATATTTTTCACTTGTGTACTGAAATTTTTTTTGTTGTTTCTTCATTTTGGTTTTTAACTTTCTCTTCAATTCCATTCATCTTGTTTGCCATCCATATTCTGAATTCCAGTTTTGACACTTTAGCAATTTCCTTTTAGTTGGGGTCTGTTGCTGTGGACCTATTGTGATCCTTTAGGAGTGTTGAACTAGCTTGTTTTTTCATGCTACCAGGATTCTTTTGCTGGTTTCTTCTCATCTGAAACCTCTTCTGTCAGCTCAGGGCTGATAGGTTGGCAGAACACCTATTCTCCTTTGCTGGGAATTCTCTTACTTAGTGAGAAGGAGGAGAAATTCCTGGATAGTGCTTTCTGTTTCCTATTCCAGAGGATTGACTTGGCAGGAGAAGGGTGGGTGCACTGAGAGCCTATAACATAGCTGTTCACCTGCATGTTCCATTCTCCTCTGATTGTTACAGCCCAAGCTGGTGCCGGGGGATATTTGTTCAGATTGGTGGGTTGGTCCCCAGCCTGTTGTTGAAAGCTTAGTCAGGGAGCTAGGCAAGTCCCTCTCCATGGAGGCAGGTGGCATGACCTTGGACAGTGCCTGGGTTGGTCACAGAAACTTATTGGGCACCTGGATGTGTCACAGGACTGCAGCCGGCAGCAGAACAGGTTGCAGGACTTTGGCAGATGCCTGGGATCATTGCAGGATCTTAGCCAGTGTCTGGGCAGGTTGCAGGACCTTGGCAGACTTCTGTGCTGGTTGTGGGCCCTTGTCAGGCACCTGGGTATTTTGTGGGACTGGCTAGCGTGGCTGGTGACTGGGCAGGTTACAGCCAGCAGCCCAGCAGCGGTATGGCTCCTTGGGCCACAGAGGCTGGGCCAACTGCTGCTGGTGAGGCCAGGGTTACATGCAGTGACCCCCAGGGAGCTGTGGTGGATACAGCTCTCCTTCTGCCCAGGTCTGACTGTGACAGCTGCTGCAGTGCTACTCAGGTGGCAGTGGCTGTGCTATCAAGATGGCAAGATGGCAGCAGCAGAAATTCTGTAATTATTTTTTAAATTAGGCCTTAATTTAATTTTTTTGGTTTTATATAATCACTGCCTATCTTCCTTATTCTAAACTCTATTTTGTCTGAAATCAATAAAGCTATTTTAGCTTTATTTTGGTTAGTATATAATGGTAACTTTCTCTGTATTTTTACTTTAACTTATCTATGTCTTCATATTTAAGTGAGTTTTTTGTAGACAGCATGTAGTTGAGTCTAGCTTTTGTATCCAATCTGATCATCTGTTGTTTAACTGGCATATTTAGACCACTTATATTTAAAGCGGTTATTAATATGGCTAAATTATGATCTATCATCTTGCTAGCTATTTTCTACTGGTTCTATTCATTCTTTGTTTCTTTGTTTCTTTCTTTCTTTTTTTTTTTTTTGAGACAGAGTCTCACTCTGTTGCCCAGGTTAGAGTGCCATGGGGTCAGCCTAGCTCACAACAACCTCAAACTCCTGGGTTCAAGTGATCCTGCTGCCTCAGCCTCCCGAGTAACTGGGACTACAGGC
>CAUYRT010006330.1:0-26055 GCA_963574885.1 Lepilemur ruficaudatus | reverse complement strand
CCCCACTAGGATTTGGACTTGTTTGAGACCCGTGATTCCCTTCTTCTTTTTGATTCCTCCTTTTGGGGAATGGGAATGTCTATTCTACGCCTATCCCACCGTTGTATTTTGGAAACAGATAACTTGCCTCCACTTTACAGTTTCCCAGCTAGAGAGACATTTTACCTCAAGATATAAGGTACCTTGCCCACACTTGATTTACATGATATTTAGATGAGATTTGGGACTTAATGTAGATGCTGAAATAGGTTAAGACTTTTGGGCTATTGGTATTGGGTGAATATATTTTGCATGTGAGAGGGACATGAATGTTAGGGGGCCAGAGGGTATACTATTACAAGCTGAATTAATTGTTCCCCCCCTAAATTCACATATTAAAATACTGAGCTCTACTATGTATGTACTCTCTGGACTACTTTGACAGAGTAGGTTTTTGAATGTAACAAGATAAGTCAACTTGAGTGGTAATATATTTTGGGAAATCAGCTCACTACAAAATGTGACTGTAAACATTGTACTGTAAATGTTTTGTAGTTTTTCCCCAATAAAATTTTCGGAAGAAAAAAAAAATACTGAGCTCTAGTACTTTAGAATGTGACTGTATTTAGAGCTGGGCCCTTAAAGAGGTGATTAAGTTAAAATGAGGCTGTTACCATTGGTCCAAATCCAATCTGACTGGTGTTCCTATGGGAAGAGGAAATTTGGGCACATAGACACCAGGGCCACGCATGCACAGAGGGATGACCATGTAAAGAGGCGGCAAGAGGACAGCCACCTGCAAGCCAAGGAAAGAGGCCTCACAGGAACCCAGCGCTGCCAGCACCTTGGTGTTGGACTTCCAGCTCCTTGAACTATGAGGAAATACATTTTTGTTTAAGAACCAAGTCTGTGGTACTTTGCTATAGTAGCCTGAGGAAACTAATACAGTGAGTTGCCTGCAAACACCCAGTGCAAGGGGGACTGGAAAGGGTAATATTCTAAAAACAGCAGGTTCTATCTGAATGAAAGAAAAGGAGAATTGATATTGTGCGGTAGCTGCAGACTCTGTCATAACCCCTGTAGAGATTTTGGAGGTGAAGAAGAAGAAATTTTTTTTTAAGGGTTCATGTAGTGCTTAAGATTCAGAAACGCTGAACTAGAGAAACATCTGTAATTAAGGGCTAAGCTAATGTCACACCTGCTGTGTCAGAAGAGAACCTGAAATTCTTTCAATTGTTCAGTCAATAATAATTTAGTGCCTACTGGGCCAGGCAAGCCAGGCTGAAGTAGGTGGATAAAGGGAAGACTTGAACTACACCTTATGAGGGTCAAGAATTGGGACAGATAGTGGGAATTTGGTAAGAAGACATTCCAGATATCCTGATATGGAACTATATTTAGACCAGGCTCTAGAGTTCAGACCCAAGGGCCAAGAGCTGGATACAGTCCATAGCAATTATAAACATATTCTCTTGGGCCAGTGTCCTAAAAAATAATTAAATGGGCCTTTGGTGAGACACCTACTCTTTATTTGGTCACAGTACCCACCCCTCCCTATTGTCCTACACTGGGCTGCTTCCTGGTTAAGACAGTGGTTTGTGCCTGGACCGTGAGGACATGTGACGTGTACTAAGTAACATGGGAACATAGTAGGCAAAGAGAAAGGTTGGCTGGGTCCTCATAGAGTTATTGTTTACCACTTGTCTCCTCTCCTTGCCATTAAGAGACAGACAGTGTCCTGAAATGATATGACCTTAATCAGGAGAGTTTGCTTGAGTAGGAAAAAAGAAAGAATCAGTGGCTACACAGCACAGTGAATTTTTTCTAAGTTATCTGCGGGAGACATATAAAGGTGAAAAACAGCATTAAGGAACTGAAGTGACAGAGCAGATATTAATCAGAAACTATCAAATCAAGGCAAACAACCAAGAAACACTGGATCAAATGTACACAGCTCATCCAGTGACCCTTAATGCAGACCTGGGCTTTGGAGAGTGGCCAGGGGGACACTAGAGGACAATGGGATGAGAGAGGCTATACTTAGGCTTTGGCCCAATTTTACTAGCATAATTTTTAGTGGATTATTAATGTAGATTTTATTTGCTAAACTGTTTCTAAAGCTCTGACAGCAAAATCTTTCCCAACATTTTAGTCTTTGGTTCAAAGTAATAATATAGACATTTCACTAAGATCGTAAAATTTAGCAAGGAGATATCTTGGGAGGGAATTTAGCAGAACTTTAAAACTCACATTTCTAAAACTCCATACTGCTGACCCCCTTTCTTTCTTTCACTTCTCTCATGTACTCTTTCTTCCTTTAATATCTGTTCAACTCTTGTCATTGTGCCAGGTTGCAGGGATACAAAAATGAATCTGACGTACACATGCACCTAAGTGATCACAGCTTAGTTTTTAGGCAGGAAAAGGAATAGAGGTTACAAAAAAAGAAATATGTCAACGCCGTGTTAGATTCCAACTGTGAAACAGAGAGAGGCACCCAATGAATGGTCACGTTGTTTGTCCTCATCTGACTGAACTAGACATGCCAGACCCCGTGGTTGCTGGCTGCAGGAACAAGAGGCTGCTGCTCTGACTCCAAATGAAATGGGTGGGAAGCACTCACAAGGAGTGGAGATGTTCTTGCCTGGTGCAGAGATATGAGCTTCTCTGGTCATTAGAAAACATAGCTGAGGTCTTTGCTGCCAAACATGAATCCAAGAACATTCACTCAGGAAGTTCAGAGAAAGTCCTATTGGACACCCTGGTTCTGGTTATTACTTGAGAGTAACTTCTGACAACAGCTCCCTGGTAGCAAACAAAGGCAAAGAAAATATGGCTATAATTGTTCTTTGAATGGAAGAGACATAAAACCATGCCCACATGATGAAACAAGGCGTTACCAAAGTCTAGATGCTTCAGTATTACAGTGAACTTACCTAAGACTTCATGGGTTTGAAAATGCTTTCCCCAGGTTACTGCTCTCAAGGGAACTTCTCCATCAGGGTAGAGAGGATGTATGTACACTGAGATGAAGCTCAGTGTAGCTGCACCACCTACTAGGTGACAGGTTTGGGAGGTTACTTTTTGTCTCTGAATGGTGAGCGACTAATGTGTGAAAAAGGCATAATATTTACTTTCCAGAGTTGTTGAATGATTTAATTCAATATCATATTCAAAGGGTGCTTACAGTATAGTATAAGATTTGTTACTGAAAATTGCCTCTCCTGCCCCTAACATTTAATAAATTGTTGTTTTAATTAAAAAATTAAGAGAAAAGGCATAATAAGTAGGCATAATGGCAAAAGGAAGATTAACGGGAAGAATTTAGCTCACTAAATGGTTAAGGTTAGAGGCTTACACAGTATACCTAACTTAGCAGAAAGGGAAGGGGGAGAAATTTGTTCTATAAAAAAAACACATAGGTATCTTTAGGAAAGACAAATAAGTGAGGTTTCAGGAGAAAAAAAAGGAAGAGAAGAAAGTTTGTGGATAATGTACATTTATGCAAGTGGTAGTGGTCTTTCCCCTCTTCTTTATGACCAAGAAACTGCACCCAGAGAAGAGATTTATGATGGGCTCATTCTCGGTTTTCTTCCTGGGAGTAGACCTGCCCAAAGCGAGAATTTATGGCAGCCTCATTTCCCAGAAGTTGCTTCTTTTAGTCAGATAGGGGAAGTTCTTAGGCCTCTTTCTGTGTCTGTTGAAATTAGAAATAAGGCCTGGCTGGTTCCTGTCGCTCTCACCTCTCACGCTGCCGCCCCCACTTTTAAAAAGGCATTTAAGATAACCCTCACCAAGCCTGTCCAGACCCAAGCTCTTCTGAGCTTGTAACTTTGTTTACTTGAATGGGTCAAGACTTTCTTGCAGTTTTTCTAGAACAGGATTCCTGAAATCTGATTCCTGCTAACCTTTGGGCAACATCCGGCAGATGTGTTGGACAGGATAACACACTCGAGGTTTTTGTAATTTTTAAAAAAATCAGAACAGCTACGTGTTAGTTTCCCATACTCATCATCAAAGTCAGCCTTTAGATAGGAGCCTCCCCTTCATCCCTTGCGTGGATACCAGATGGAGGCTAGAGGCTAGTCACTTAAACAACCATGACACAGAGTGCTGAGTGTAGAGACCAGGGAGTGTGAGGACCGCACCCATCCACCCCCTCAGCGCACTTCCATTCTCTGCCCGCCTTTCAGCCCTGCCCACCCCTGCCCTAGTCTGTTTTCTACACTGCACTCGGGGTGATCCTTTTAAAGCTCAGGCCAAATTATGTTACTTTTCAGCTCAAAATCCTCAAATGACATCCCATGTCTTTCAGAACTAAATCCAAAATCCTTACAATAGACTACAAGTCTGGGCCCTTATTTCCTCTTTGAATTCAGGTCCTACAACCTATAGTGGAGCACAGGGCTCCAGCCCCCCATCCTGTCTGGGAAGCCCCCCGGGCTCCAGCTGCCCTGCCTCACAGCCTTCAAGTTGAATCTGGTTAGGCCCTTTCCTGCCTCTGGGTCTCTGCTCCTGGAAATTTGCCTTAGGGGTTTGACATGACCCTCCTGTTAACACTCCGCCATAACTCTTAAATGCTTTACGCAATTTATTTTTTCTCCTGGCACTCTGACATAAACACATTTATTCATTTATTCTGTTCTGTCATCTCTCCCTAGATTGAAGTCTACGTGAGGGCAGCCACTCTGCCTTTCTTTGCCACTACTTTGTCTATTTTTTCCTCTGCTGTACCCTCAATGCCCAGAACGATGTCTTGCCCACAGCAGGTGTAGGTATTTGCTGAATGAATGAACACACGTTCATCATTCGGGTGGACTCCATGGAGCTTTGCAAGACAGCAGAAGGTCAAGCCCAGTCTCTCTTTTATTTGTTTCCTTTGGCAACATAAATGGCCCAGGTTCTGGGTCCTCATTCCTTAGGGGTAGCTGAGCAGACCTGGGAGTGTGAAGTCCTGCCCCAAACAACTGATGGGAGAATTTCTTCTAACCCCAAGTCATACTCTCCTGGAGAGCTGTTCTAGTGAATACAGTCTTCTTCATCTTGTTACTTTTTTCAGTGATATTTGATGTCCTTATAATTTATGCTCAAGGAAGAAGCCTGAGTGGCTCCTTCCCCCATTCTCCAACTGTGCCAAACAGCCACTGGTCACTTAGGACCAGACAGAGAGCACACAGGAGAGGTATCAGACTGAAGGGAAGGCACAGGCAACATTCTAATCTTACACTTTGAAAAAAAATTATGCAAATCCAGGAAGTTGAACTCAGCAAAACAGTCTTCCAGGTGGAGATACAGAGGCAAGAAGGTTATGTTTGGCTTTAGTGTATTGTTTAAATGTAACATAAACATAATTTTCATATCAATATATTGAACACATGTCTAAGTTCCATTTTAACCCATTAAAGAGGGAACCAGTAGGATGACAAAGCTGCTTCAAAGGAGAATGCAGGCAACTGACATATACGTAGCCAGTGAAAAAAAGGGGGAAAAAAAGAAAACTCTTGGAATGTGGTTGATAAATTAGATAGAAAACTGGTTTTGGTTCTTATCCTAGCCGGGGTCATTTGCATTTTTACAGGACAAATCACTTACATTGCCACAGGGAGAAAACACTTGTGTTTCTTCTAAGCTTTCAACTTAGTTTTCTACAAGTTAACTTTTCCCTTAAAAAGAGTTGTAAAATGCCCTCATTGTAAATAGGGAGTCAAAGTTACTCGAGCCCAAGGATATTTGGCAGGCTTGTCAGCCGGTGCCCTAGCACGACAATGAAGGCCACAGGCATCCTTTCTGCCTTACTTGGCAAGCTCTGGTTCTGACAGGTGTAGTCCGGCGGTGCAAGTTCTGTGTTCGACAAATGAGTGTGTGCTTTGAAGTCTGGGAAAGTGAGCCTTTCCTCAGGTGACACCTGTTTCCATGACCCAACTCCTTCCATTTCCAGTTACAGGTGGTTAATGTCCTTTATGCTCCTCTGTTATCCTCACACCTCCTGGTCTTTGCACTCAGCATTCTACAGCATGGTGGTTTGAGTGACTCTCTCTCCCTCTAGACTCCAGGTGCAGTTTTCTTGTCCACCTCCACAGACTCGGCCTCCAGCTCAGGGTCCGGTCCATCTCAGGTGCAACAAATGCTTGTTGAAAACCCTCATGAATGAAATGGGATCTGAGCTGTACTGTGAAAAAATAGTGACTTCGAGTAAGTGGGGTGGTCAGCAGTGACACCGCACACTCAGCAGCAGTTCTCTGCGCGGGACAGTGGACTCGGGGCGAGGGGCAATTGTGGTGAAGCCCAAGGAGGGTCGGGGCAGGAGGATGCTGGCAAAAAAGTGACGACATCTAAGCGAGAGGTGAGGCGGAAGGAGCCTCCTATTTTGGTCGGCCTTCCTCGTCTTTGGCTGTCCTTCCGCGCACACGCGGGCGAGCGCGTGGCCCTGCGCGGCGCGGATACCCAGGAGAGTGCGCGGCTTCAGAGCGCCGGACGGAGCGGTGAGCTGCCCACAGCCACCTCCCTCGGAACCACCCTCACCTCGGACACCCGGCTTTGCAAAACCTTCCCGGGCCTCCCTTTGGGGAGGGGCGCCCGGCAGCTCCGCCCCCGCCGGCCGCGCCGCGCCGCCCCGCCCCCGGCGCGCGCACCCCGGACTCGCGGGCCCCCGCCCCGCAGCCGTGCCTGGGGCCGGGCCTCGGGTTCCCGGAGCCCGCGGGCGCGCGCCGGGCCGGGCGTGTCGGGCGCGAGCGCCGGCGGGGGCGGAGCTGGGAGGGTTGCGCGGCGCGTCCCGGTTCCCCGCCCGCTCGCCGCCGGGTCCCCAGCGCCCGCCGGCTCGGCTGAGTCCGCCGCCCGCGTCCCGGGTGCGGGGAGGACGCGGAGGAGCCATGAGCCGCCGGCCTGGGAGGGTGGCGGCGCTGCTGTTCGGCCTGCTCCTGGAGGTAGGGCCGGGGCGCGGCCGGCGTGGCGCCGCGGTGCTGGGGCGGGGCGCGGTGCTGAGGCGCCGGGGAGGCCTTTCTGGCAGCGCCCGCGTGGGCAGCCACGCGGACCGGGTGCGTCCCGGTCTGGAAGGTGTAGGGACGCCGGTGCTGGGGAGGCTCCCGCGGCCCGTCCTCGGCCCCCTCCTGGAGGCTCATTTCTTGCTCCTGGCTCAGGTCAGCCGCGCCCGGGCGTGACCTTTGTGCTCTGGCCACCGCGGAGCCGGGGTGCGGGGTCTCCGGGCGCGGCGTCCGCGCTGGGGTCCGGGCGCCGGCTGCTCGGGGTCCGGACGCGAGGGCGGGGACGGTGGTTAGGAATGTCGTGGGAGTGCTGGAGGAACAGCAGACGCGAGCACGAGGAGGAAACATTACTGTTTGTGAAAATGAGGCGCAGAGTCTTCAGATGCGGGCAGAAAATCCCACGCAGAGGCTGGGTGGCGGGTGCTGCGCCGATGCCCAAAGCGGGAACGGGTGTAGATGGAGGAGGAGAGCCGCGCGACTGCCGCCCTTGCGGGACTGCTCCTGGCTGGAAAGGTGCGTGCTCCGATGGGGCCACCCCTCTTCTTCCTCAGGCAGGTTCTTTAAAACGGGAGCTAGTGGAATCTGGGGTTCAGGGTCTGAGTTAGGGTTTGTTCAGCTGCCTCCTCAGCTTCATTATTTTGAAGGAAGTTTGCATTAATGAAGTCAATGTCAACGGGTAAAGAGTTACTTCTCTTCCATCGTCTCTGTTTTAGAAAGTCACCAACCTTTTCCCTTAATTGTTGAAGATTAGTGCTGGAAATGACTACTTCGTTTTCTTCATTTATTGTTAATTAATTGTAATTGTTACAAAATGTTGGAGGAAAAGTCTTAGTTGTCTTGAGAAGGTTGTTGGAGAAGTTTCTCCTTGCTCCAGGCTCTGCCACAGCCAAGACTTCCTGTTTTTGGAAATATCCCCCCAGCTTGGTATTTAATGTTTTTGTGGAGTGCCTCCTCCGCTTGCATTCTTTCCATTTGTTCAGAATTTTAAGACCTTAGGAATCAAATCCTTGCAGCGATTCGCCATGGGGAACAAAAGAGAGATGACTCCGAGAGCAGTTTACCTGAAAGCAAATGTGTGTGTACCTGAATGCATCTGTGCCTACACTTGTAATCTTTTCTGTAAAAATTGGTGCTTTATGAAATTACGGAGCGTTACCTTCATTGTCGTGTGCGCTACCCTTGTCTCCCAGGCCTCTAGTCTGTGGGGAGCTGTGCCCTGTTGCCAGCCTCAGTGGCCTGCAGACTCACTTCTTTCCAAAATAGCTGATTTATTGCATAGAAATTTATCTTTCATCTTAATAGGAGTTCAAATTATGTCTGAAAGGTTGAAACGACCTTACAGGCAGGCAGAAGTGTGACATACAACTGAAACCTCAGTGACCAAGAGGATGCTTTCACTAAGTGGAACAGCTGGACGATTGGCAGTTTTGTTTTCAAGGGGGTAGTGTGGTATAAACCACCTTCACAGGGTGATAATCCTGGAACATTTCATCTGTGGTGGAGAAATGTCTCTCTGAGGAATTACGGAGATTCCTTTATAATTCATCACATGAGATTTATATCTGAGGTTTTGCATCTTGAATTGTTTGCCCGGAATGTATTTTATCAGAATACCTTTGATGCTTTTGAAGTCCTGAGTCACATACATAAAAGTGCAGTTACAGCTGCAGAGCCTGTGAGGAGGCCAAGGGTTCCCTTCGAGTGGAGGGAGCTATTCCATGACTTCTCGCTTCTGACTGCGGCTGCTGCCTGGGACATTTGCTTTATGTTTTCGTTCTGCTTGAGCTGGTTTAAAAGTATAAATTTGCCATGTAGTTCATCATACACCATCTGGAATTAAGGGGGCCTTGTGGCAGTGGCTGTCCCAGTCCATCCCACCCTCTGGTACCCTGTCCCTCTGATACTATTTGGGATCGTGCATGGGGGTTTTATGTTAGTGAGAGGTCCTTGAGTGGGGAGGGATCTAAAAACTGCTTTGAGCAGGGCTTCCTCCCCTGCTTCACCATCCCTTTATAGAAATTTACTTTCTTATTAGACGTAAAATTGCACATGTATTTTCATGTATTAAAAGCAAACACTCAGAGTGCTTATCTTGTGCCAGGTGGTGTTCTAGATACTTCACAAACATTAATTTGTTAATCCTCTTAGCAATTACTTTTATCCTCATTTTTTATTTCAAATGGAAGCTGTGAAACAACTTGTCCCAAGTCTCACAGGACCCGGTGGCTTTCACTTGGCTGCAGCCACACTTTCTGATTGCACTTGTTGAGCCTGGGAGTTAATTAGGCCCTGAGCATATGCCCCTCCCTGGAGCTATTCTTCAGAATGCACTGTTTTCTACATATTGTTTCACTGCAGCCTCTTTCTAGAGCTTAGGTCCTTGATACTGTTGAAACACACTTAGTATTTGTTGGAAGAAGAGCTCTGCCCTTATTGAAATGAGCCCGTAAGTGTGTGGTACGATTTAGCGTGAAATTCACCAGCATGACTGCTGTAGAGGTTCTGCTTCCCTTCACTGAGGGATGGACTCATTTTGTTGAAGGGACTAGCCTCATGATCTTTCTGATCCTTCCCTGGGACCAAAAGCTGGAAACTCTTAAGCCAGGTTGCGTTGTAGTTCAACCAAAAAACAGCTCTACTTTGACTGGAAAAAGGAGAGGTCATCTCTTAGAGAGAGATGGTTGGAAAGTGAATACTATCTTTTGAAAGTAAGGAAAACACAAGGATTACTGAGTATTTTTCTGAAGTCCTGTACGTTCTGATGCCCAGGATTCTCCAAATTAGAACCAAGTTATGTTTAAGAGTGTTTTTTATCTTTTGCCAAATGTTTTTCTGTGCCCTGGAATTCCAACAGATGCGACAGTCTCTGGCTGCCAATTTTCTGAAATAAACCTTTGCAACCCTCCCACTCTTCAGAGTTTTTAGAATCTGGGCAACATGCAGTTTGAATGAAGATGGAGCCCGTGGGAAGTCTCTTGTCTCTGGCAGCTCCATGGGAGGCCAGGTTCCATGCCTGAGAAGTGGCAATGATAAATGACGCTGGGGGCAAGGACTCTGCTCTGATGTGGGGAACGCCTGGGTCCAGGTGTCCCCCCAGACGAGGGGCTCTCCTTGGCCTTTGCTTTTTGTTTTTGCTTATGCACAGCTATAAAGGCTAACTGCGAGGGAAGTGCCTTCAGAAACACATGGCAGGGATAGGATCAGACCAGTGGCCACTTGGTTAGCCCACAGTGCAATTAATTTTCCTAGAGCTCACTTATCCTGTCCTCTTGATGAAGCCCCTCAAATATCACCCTCTCAATGAGGCCTGTCTTGACCACCTTGTTTAAAATTCCATCCCCATTCCCTTCCTAGTCTACCTTACTCTGACCAGTACCCTCCTTTGCCTGTACCTGTTGTCTTCAGAATATGGTGGAATTGACTTTCCACCATGTAAGGACTTTAGGGGCAAAGATTCTGCTCTATTTTATTAACTGAAATATCCTCAGCTCCTAGAATAGTGCCTGGCCCTGAGTGTGGGACTCAGTAAATATTTGAGTAAATAGATCAGTGGGTGATGGGAAGGGACTGAGTACTGCTGCATTAGGGGAGGGGCAGGCATTTGATTAGCTGTGGGCTCTGAAGGGGGAGGCACCTGTGCTAGGTACTCCTGAACTTAGAGTTAATCAATGTTTCAACACCTCTAGTGACAGAAACTCATGTCTCTCAAGATAAAGCATCAAGGTTTTGGGCAACTTCAATTGCTAGTTTTCTGTTAAATTGAAGGGCAATGACTGTATTGTTTCCACCTGGCCCTAGTTCTGCTTTTCAGCCTGTGGACACAGCTGCATGCTCTCCTCTAAGAGTGTTCTGCTACAGGCTTCATTTCTTTCTGTTGTTTCTCCCATGATGTGGTTTCGAATCATCTTATCATCCTCATAGCCGCAGTTTGAAAACTCTGCAGAGCTGGAAAGTGAACAAGAAATCTCACTGTCTGGAAACAGTAGCTTCTAGAAAAAGGTTACTCAGAGTGAATCCATGTGAACCAGGGATCAACATTTCATACTTAGTAGTGGGAAAAAAGTTTGAGTGGGACTTTATTTTGAAAAGTAGAGCTCAAATTGTAAAATTAAGTTAATTGCATCCTGAGTACTCATTTTAGAATGAAGAGTCCATTTTGGGGGTGAGGGAGCATGTAATTTTCCTGACAGAGTTCTCTGATGCATAAAGTATTAGGTGTGCTCATACCGTCGGCTGAGAAAGAATTCTTGACTCAAAGATTAAGATAGGTTTTGAAGCAAGTTTATTTTACTTTCCAAGGGAGCAAAGGGGAGGCTTGAAAGGAAGAAGAAATGCTGCCTGAGGATGAGTAGTTTGGCTTTTTATTGGAGTTATGAAAAGCAAAGAAGTTGTTAACTATGAAAGGCAGCTTGCTGTTGGGAAATGGGAATGGAAGGCCGTTGTTTCGTCTGACTTCTTGGAACGGGGTCTGGTAGGTGCTGAAGGGGCTGCATGCCCCCTTGTCTGTTTGTTCAGTATTTTCCAGTTCTACAAAACAAGCTATTAAAAAAAAAGCAAGGTAAGCCCCCAGGTGGTAAGAAAGAAGCCTAGCTGGGGCCAGCATACCTTTATGTGCAGCAGTGTTGTTGTGTTAGATGATTAACTAGCAGTGCCATCTTTTCAGAGAGGATGGTTTTACTTGACTTCACACTTTAGTGACACGATCACAGTGAAGGTTTGTTTTTCTGTCAGAATGATTTGGTGTAATCAGTAAATCCCCACCCCCACCTCCAGCTTCTCTTAGTCCCTTTTAGTCCTTTTCATTCATATCATTCTCCTTTGGGATCTTTTAGATGATTATTAAATGGCTTGGCTGCCAGATCTTTTGTCCCTTTCATTGGCATCTTGAGCTGCTGTGTCTTTGTGGGATGTGAGGTCAGTTTGCTGTGTGCTGGTGTGGTACTCGTGAATACTCTCCTATGGTCCTGTGATCAGAGATTGGTTTGGGGCTGCCAGTTTGAGTGAGCTGTGGGGTTGGTAACCTGTTTTTAGAAGGAATGAGTGTATGGTGAGTACTCTTATCACGAGATCCTGGTCTCCCCTCCAGGTCTTCCCCATTGGCACTTACTGGAACAAGTGAGGATGCTCTGGGGCTTTTTTTCCTGCCAAAAAAATAGTTAGTTTCATTTAATATATGTTACACCTTAACATTTAAAATATCATGCACTAGTTAAATATTTCATCAACAACAGTGTACACAAATAAAATATTACACAAAATATATTCAAAGAAATGTTTTGGCCTTTGACGCTTTGTTCTGTAGGTATGGTTTGGCACCGTCACGGCCTTTGTTTGCACCTCTTCATAAGTAGATAAGATTATATTTGTGTGTCCTCCCACCCCACCCCACCCCTGCAGCTAGGAGGCTCACGCTGAGTTCGCAGTGAGACGTAAATCTTGCTGACATGGGTTGCTGCTACCTTTCAACTCCTCATGAAAGTTGTGGAGCTGTTTGTTATTTTTTTAAAACCTAAGTGGTGGACTATACATTGATTTTAAGTATGTTTCATTTTACTTCATTCATCTTAACTTCTTAAGCCTGTCAACATCTGTCTGAGTAGTGTTTTTTAAAAGTCCGGCATCCCGTATTGTTTTGTGCGATAAGTAGATTTGGTTATCATACCATGGTTGGTTTCGTCCGACTGATTAATAGAAATGTTGAACAGAGCAGAGTTAGATATGCAGACTTCTTCTGGATTAAGACAGGTGACTGAGATTTTGACTTGGAGAACAATGATATCTTTAGTTTTTAAAAGTCAGAATTTAATTTTAAATGCTAGGTGGAGTGTTTGTCCTTGGTGAAAAGAGATCTAACAAATGAGCGTCTGAATTCAGGAGCAAGATACCTAAATTTGGGAGCTATTTGCACCTGGATACTGTGGAGCAGTTGAGAAGGAGCCTTCCAGAAGGCTCTTGCATTTGGGAATTGGCAAACTGTGACCGTCACATGTCAGTGTTAACAAGTACAGTGGTCAGTGAAGACAGGGTGGCAATGAATAAAATGTGTGTGTTTGTATATACACACACACACACGCATATATATAAATAAAATGTCGGGAAGCATGACAGTGTATATCAGTTCTTTACAAGCAAACAGTGTCCTCAGACCAGAACAAAGAGATCCCATCTTATAAATTGGGTTTGAAATTACTTACTTGCTTGTTTCCAGCACGGAGTATTTCTGGGTGGTAGGTTTCATGTTTGGATGGTGACATGACCATGTATTGTGGAGTGTCACTTTGTGTGCTGGCTGGGAGTCTTTGAGAACATTGCTTAAGCTGTTGCTGACTCAGTTGATTCACCTGTAAGAAGAGAAATGCCCCAGCATTGATGGAGGCCCTCGGAATTTAACTCATGGCACAGGTTGGATTAACAGGGTATGAATATTGTCAGTCATTGCCAAACAAAGTCCCTCTGCCCAAGTTCCCTGCACATCTATGGAGAAAGAGGGTTTTGATTACCCTTCTGTTTAAAAATTGTGCTCGCTTGTTTTTTTAGTCTATCTGTAACTGGTTTGAGATGAAACTTGGTCAAAAGTGTCCATAACAAGGGGAAGGAAGACTGTGATTACTGGCATCCGTGGCTCTTAATCTCTGCGCTGGGTGAAACAATACAAGGGCACAAACTGGCCCTCTCTTCCCCTGGTTGAGCAGAAGGCAGCAGCTACTTAGGTCACATCAGGACTTTTGATTCACTGGGAGTAAAGATGAGTGAAACCCTGTGGCTCTCCAGTTGGCTTCAATGTCTTGGTGTTGTAAAGGAAAAATAAAAATCCCAGGATCTTCCAGAATTCATTATGCCTGAGAACTGAGTCACATAAGCAGTGCCATCCTCTCCCCAGTGAAATGCAGGGATCTTCTTTTAAGAAATGAAGCGGCTTAGAAAATGGCCTAAGCAGGATTTTTCTTCTTTGGTGGACTGGATATGGGAGGGAAGAAAGAAGCCTGGCTGGCAGGTCAGCCTCACAGTAACAGCCCTGGGAGAAATGTTTTATCCAGACCTTTGAGGGTGTCAGATTCTGCCAACCTGTCCCAGATCAAAGGGGCAGGTTCTGGCTGCATTTAACTGGTTTTCTACTGTTGAGGCCCCCCGCCCCACCCCAGCCACCCCTCAGACAGCCTCCCAGCACTGTACCTGTCTGCCTGCAGCCATCTCAAAATATGACAAAGAAATGCATTTTCAGTTAAAATATTTATTTCCTTCAGCCCTAGAAAACCCCCCTTCAAGATGTACAGCCCCTATAACATGAGTGCGTGTCAGTTATAACCTTAGGACTGTGGCCTGCATAAACTCTTAAATGTCGATTACAGGTTTGTCTCCACAGATGCAAACTCTGGAAGAGATATGGTCACTCTTCCACCCACCCTGTGGTGACAACATTGACTGTTTTTCCTCTGCGCGCTTTTGTGAATGTTATGTAGGTTTCCTGAGCACCACACAGGACTGCACAAGAACCGCACCTCTCTGCTCATCTCCTTCACCCTGCCTTTTTCCTGGACCCCCCTATTTTTCCTTTAAATATGAGGTGCTCAACCTACAGCAAGCCCCGTGCACAACAGATACTTTGGGGGCTATGTTTTTTCCAGGCACATCCTTAAAATCTTGGCTTAATAAACCTCGGTTGAATGTGACTCTTGTTTCCAGTCACTTATTATTTAACTTAACAGTGTTTTGTAGTTTGTTTCAGTATCATCAGGAGTCAAAATGTGACATTCTGAAGAGGTGAAGACAGACCCTAATCCTTATGGGGAGCGGGGTGGGAAGGAGCATATGTGTGTGTGTGTGTGGTGGGGTTGATGAGATTACCTGTGTTCCTTGTTCCTCTCTCCCGTAGTTGGAGAGAAAAGCAGCCCGGCGTTGGGTGAGAGGAGCATAGTCCCTGTAGCCTAAGCCATCTTTCTGACTAAAATTGCAGCCTCACTTGGATAAAATCTCTGTAACCTCTGCTCTTCTTTGCTGCCCTCAAGGTAAATTCCAAACACTGCCTCTTGCTTTAGAATCTTTTGAGAAATCTCCCTTTCTTTCCTGTGTTCTCATTTCTTATGTTTTATCTTGAATCTTTTTCTAGCTCAGAGGTCGTTAGAATTTTGTTTGTATACTATCTTATGGAATTTTTAAAAACTATATATCCTCTCACATACTTTTAAGTTGAACATACAGGTTGAACCTTCTTAATCAGAAAATCCAAAATCCCAAATTCTTCAAAATCCAAGTTTTTGAGAGCCAACATGTCACCACAAGTTGAAAAATCCACAACTCGACCTCATGTGATGGGTCACATCAGAACTTTGTTTTGTGCACACAATTATTTAAAATATTGTATCAAATTACCTTCAGGCTATGTGTATAAGGTGTGTATGAAACATAAATGAATTTCATGTTTAGACTTAGGTCCCATCCTTAAGTTGTACATGTATATGCAAATATTCCAAAATCCAAAAAAAAATCTGAAATATTTCTGGTCCCAGGCATCTTGGATAAGTGATACTCAACCTATATAATCTTTTTTATCATAGATTCAAAATAGTTACAATGGATTTGACTTTTCATGTATTCTAAGAATTGTTTAAAATTAAACTGTAACATCACTCTTTTAATGTATTCTGTAGAATCTAAATGCTATTAACAATTTGATGCTGATTATCGTTCCTTTGAAATTACGCAGTCTTCTCTAACAGTTGCAATTATAGCATTCCCTTTTCTCTTTGAAATTCTACTTTTCCTGAAGAATTTTATTCTAATGAAATATATATTTATGCTTGAAAACCTGTTTTGCTCTGTCATTTTTTGGTGACAATATGCATGTGAATGAATTGTAAAACATTTCCTCAAATACACCTCTTAGATTAAAAAAATGACTGATAGATGGATTTAGCATTGTAGTTATTGCATATTTAAAACTATAAATGTGTTACACATTGAATATTACTTAACATGAACAGTAAAATTTACTGGAAGTAAATTTCTGAGTGAGGGAGATGGGGAGTTTTTCAGTTAGGGCATGTATCACTGAGGGACATAGAAAAAGTTTCATGTTAAACTTGTGAGTACTGTGCCCAAATCACATCCTAATCTATGATTAGGCTAACTTTCAATTTAATGGAAAGCCAAGCATTTGAAAGCATCTGAGATGCAAGATACATGTGACAAAGAAGGCTTCCCTGACCTGGCTTTAGTTGGCATCCTCTGAGCCCTCTTCTCAGGCCTGCACCTTTGCCTTCTGTGTTTGTCCTCGTTGAGCTGGGTTTTAGAAAGGGTCCTGCTATGACCATCTCCCACCCTTGATATCTGATTGCCTTGGGCTGTCTACAGCAAGAATCCCCCTTACCCTGACAGCTCCTCTTAGTCATTTTACATCCACTGACCCCCTCACTATGCTCCTTGGCTGTCAGTCCCCACTTGTCCTTATACTCGGAGTTAACTCAGTCTCTCTCCCCTGTTGCAATAATTTTGAATAAAATCTTCCTTACCGTTTTGACAAATGTCAGAATAATTTCCCTTTAGCAGTGTCGACACCAGTATTTGCAGTGGCCTTAGACTGGTACCTTGGACAGTTCTCAGTTCTGGACCAGCACGTCCCAGCAAGATTAGAAATGGGAGGGAGGTGTGCCTGTCTTTGTCAAGGGTGTGCAGGGTGACTGGAAGGGGAGCTAGCACTGCCACTTGGCCAGCATCTTGACCATGGCCTGTGTCCTCAGGCAGGCCAGTCTTAGGAAAGAGGACCCATGGGAGTTGAAAGTTTGGAAATTGAGTACTTTAGCCATGTGAAGCACCCATTAGAAAGTTTTTGGTACCCCCAGAGACTTCCCTGCCATCCTCAGCTTTGGGTGCACATTGGAATGAGAAGGGGAAGCTGTTACCAATCACCTGCATGGGGCCCAGGCGTCTTTGTTTTATAACAGCTGCACATTGCTTCTGATGCTGAGGGCTGTGAGTCTTCACCCTGCTCAGCCAGACTAAGCTGCTTGCTATGCACAGGTCCCTGAAGACACCACACTTTCTCCACCTTCCTCCCCCCCACCTTGTTCCCTCAGGTATGAATTAGGTGCCTGACCTGGGCAAGCCACTCCCAGGTGCTCTTAGCTCAGCTATTTTAATTGCCTGTTTGTTAGCTGTGAATTCTGTAGACCTTAAGTCCCTGGAAGACCTGTCTGGTTCAGAAGATTTTGGCAGATGCAGGGGGCATGGGATCAGGAGCTCACATGCAGAGGGTGGTTTCAGGAAAGAGGAAGGGGTTTGAGGGAGGAAGTGAGGATGTGGGTAGGAGGGAAGGTGCAGATATACTTGAAGTTCAGTGGAAAGAGCTTGGGGTAACACTAGTGGGATGCCTGTACCTCTTCATTAGAGTGAGCTGTGGAGGAGAGCTGGGACGGTGTGTACGTGCGTCTCAGAGCAGCCGTGGTTGGGGCTGAGTCCTGTGGATACGGCAGGCGCCTTGGATGGCCTCGCAGTGACACAGGAGCAGAGGAGTAGGGAGGTAGCTACTAGGCTTGGAGGTTGCTGCAGCAGACGCAGCAAGTTGTCAGGAGGAAGAGTTCTGGGGAGTCATTGTTACAGTGGGTGAGTTAGGGTCATTTCTGGAGTGTGTGAAAACAGAAGGAAGTTGATGGAACATGAACAGGGCATACTGGTAAAAACTTGGAGGGCACATGGGAGTGAGGTGAGGGTATGTGGTCCTTTGAGTACAGGGAGAGTGAGGACGTTGTGCTACTAAGAAAAGAACTTGCAGTGAAGTCTGCGTCAGTTTCCTGTTGTTGCTGTAACAAATTACCACAAACTTGGTAGTTTAACCCAATACAGATTTATTCTCTCACAGTTCAGAATTCCTAAATGGATCTCACTCGGCTTGATTCAGGATGTCAGCAGGGCTGCGTTCCTTTTGGAGGGTGACCCGTTTTCCTGCCTGTCTCAGCTCCTGGAGACTGCCTGCCTTCCTTGCGGTGGTCCCTTCGCCACCTGCAAAGCCGGCAGCCGGCATCTTCACTTTTCTCTCATACGTCTCCCCCGACGCTATGTGGACTCATGTGGTTGTACTGAGCCTGCTTGAGTGAGCCAGAAGAATCTCTTCATTTCAAGATCCTTAATCACATCTTCAAAGTCCCTTTTGCCATGTAAGGTGACATATTCACAGTTTCCATGGAATAGAATGAGGACATCTTTGGGGGTAGGGGATGCGTTATTCTGCTTACCACAAGGTTGAAAAAATTATTGCTTAAAGTGTATGTTGTAACTAAATCACAAAAACCTTGGTGAAGGTTTTTACACCCGTTACCGCTTTCCAAGGTTCTTCCGTAGGGCGCTGTGGAGTTCTGAGCCGTGCAGAGGTGAGCCGCGAGTCACGGCTGACTGCACTGCATCCTGGCGGGAGGTGGGTTAATTAACAGAGGTGGGAGTTCTTGGTGAAAGATACAGAAACACTACGTGGTGGTTTTATTAATTGCTGGTCGCCCTACTGGAAGCTGAGGTTCAGGTGTGACTGAATTCATCTCTGTGGCACTCTGGATAAATTGCAGTAGGGAAAAGGCTGCGTCTCCTGAGGCCTTGGACAGATTGAGACCACAGGTTACTTGATGCACTTGATGCTTTTACACTTCCTGACAGGAAAGGAACTTGTCTTCAAAATCGTGGCATCTTGGGAATCCACCCACTGTGGCGGCTCATCAGTCTGCCCAGGGGTACAGCCAGTTCTGGGGGCAGCGGCTGCTCTCAGAGCCAACCCGTTGGGCAGGCGCCATGCAGGGGGCTTCTTAACTAGGGGTCAGCATGGCCAGGGGTTGTGTTCAGTGAAGCTGCTGACAGTGGAGATGGGTTTATCCAGTGACTGTTGTTACCACTAGAACCAGTACCTTTTTATCTCCCTCCTTTTTATCAGAATGCACTTATGTGTCCAGTTCTTTCAGCAGATGGCACAGGATCTCATTGGAACCATCGATTGTCTAGGGGATGAGGGGCCCAGGCTAAAATAAACCTTTGCTATCCACGGGGCAGTTGTTGAGCTGGCTAAGTTGTTGACAAAGTTTGAGCACAAATAAAATTAATACAGTTGGGCCTTCAGAAGGTAGAATCCAACTTTCCAGTCAGGCTAGCTCATTTCTTATCTTGAAAATTGAAACCTTTTCTTCGCTTTCTCCTTTGGTTTTTAGTGAGTCTGCATTAATACTGCTGAAAAGGTCTCAGAACACTAAGATAGCTTTCTTTGTCAGTCAGCTTTACTAATGACGCCAGGGTTTGGTGTTGTCCCTTAAGCTGTGCTGTATTTTAGGCTGTGGTCTGAAGTCCTTACTCTGTCTTTTGGGTCATTGGCTGCAGAGGGTGGGGTGGGAGCATCTGGGAGGTGGGGAGACTCTAGGCGTGTGGCACAGCACAGCGGCCCCGGTGCAGGGATGCACAGCTCCTGGGAGGCTGAGCAGAGCCCGTTAGAATTAGTATTAGCAGGGCATTTCCGGGGTGGGAGGCTTCTCTCGCTGGTTAAGGCAATGTCTGTCCTCCTTGCAGTTGCGTACGTATAAACAAGCTAGCAGGTATGAAACACACCCATTATTTGTATAAGTTTCCATTTCGTTGTCTGGAGGAAGTTTAAACATCAAACAATTGGAGGATTTTTTTTTTAAATTCATTCTTTTTAATTTTTGACGTACAACAAGCCATACGTAATTAATTATGATGATGATGATGTGTGTGTGTGTGTGTGTGTGTGTGTGTGTGTGATAAGAACACTTAACGTAAGATCTGCCCTCTTAGCAAGGTTTTAAGTATATAGTACAATACTGTTCATTACAGGCACTGTGCTGCCCAGTAGATCTCTAGGACTTATTCATCTTGCATAACTGAAACTGTGTCCCTTTGAACTGATACCTTCCTGTTCTCCCTTCCACCAACTCCTGGCAACCACTTCTCTGTCTCTACTTACAGTGGCCTGCAGCATACTTGTTAGACTGTGAACTGATTAGTAATAGGAAACCCAATTGGAAGGGCACAGACTTCGAGGAAGTGTATTACCTGGCATAATGCGGAGTCCCAGTGTTGGGGTCACCAGACCTGGCTCATCAGAGGCTTAGTGCTGTTCCCCGGGGCCTTCCACTTTCTGTCCTGCCGTTCTCAGGGGCTGGTCTGGCCCTCAAGTTCCTGTGGTGGGTTGTAGCAGCTTCTCGGGAGATGCACACAGTCGCCCTCCAGAGCAGCTCTGAGGACATGCATGCCTTGCTGTGTTGTGGGCAGTAATGCTTGACCTCTGTCCAGGACTCCCTAGTGGGACACTCATTCTGGGGGAAGACCCTATCAGATGGGTCCTTAGGAATCAGTGTTTTCAAACTCAGAATCAAGCCAATGATTCAAATATAACCAGACATAGAACCTTGCTAGCATATGCAGTTTTTTAAAGTTTTTATTAACTTCATTTGAGTGTTTTTTTAGACTGTCCAATATTATTTCATTTCTCCAGATGATGGTGTTGACATGGTAACTAGCACTTACTGGGTGCTTACTATGCTGCAAGCATTGTTCTGAACACTTGATGTTTAATCTCTGCAACGCCTCCCCAAACTCAGTGCTGCCCCAGGTCCACTTTGTAGACCTGCGGGCTAAGGCACAGGGGGTTAGGGAGCTTGTCCATTCAAGGCCACCGAGAACCACCAACTCCGAAGTAATGTTCCCAAGTAGGGAAGTTAGAGTTTCGTTTATATGGGCAGACACAGAGGAATTTTAGCATTATTGCAACATTATTCATACAAGGTTTGTGCATAGTTACAGCAATCTGATTGGTTACAGGCAGTGTTTCTTTGGGGAAAGGGTACATTTAGCATTTTTTTACAGAGCGTAGTCATGGGTTTTCTGTCACCTGGTCTAAGCAAAGCAAGACAACAAAGGGGGAGTTAACCTACAACACGGGTCACGAATTAAGGCAGCAGGAATTTACTCCCTGATGTCATTTAATTCTCTCTAGTCGCTGTACAGGAGAAACCTAAGAAAGGGAGCTAATCTATAATCTGAGAACAGAAGTTGTAACCATACGTGACTCAGATCACAGTCACGTCTCTCACAAGGTTTAAAGTGTTTTGGGGATTTCAACAGCTTCTAATTTTATTTATTTTCAAAGACTTCGGAGTCTGTGTTCTTCAACACTGTGCTGTGCTCTCCCCACATTGCCCCAGTGTGTAAAGTTGATGCAGCCACAGCATTTTTGTCTATGAGGCTCCAGAGCACTGGCCTGGGAGGGGTTCTTGCTGGTGATTCACATGTTAGGTGTTTTGGTTGTGTTACGAGACAGAGAAATTCAGTTGTGTTACCCTAAGTGATGTGTCTTTATTGTAAATGGGATGTGGAAATTTGGAAGACGGGAGTTTTGGCTCATGGAATCTAGCGGTGGATGGACAGATGCGTGAACTGGAAGGCAGCTCGGGAACCAGCTCACAGTGGCTTTGGAGATCTAGCGCGGTCTTTGTCTCTGCAGGGCGAGCCCCTGCGGCTACCTCTCCAGCCTCTCTGGGTAGCCGGCAGCCACCTTTGTGCCAGTGTGAAAGGCTCAGAGTGGGCTCAGCAGGCCAGCTGGGCTAAGATGATCCCAGAACCAGCATGCAGAGGTTCCAGGCGAGTGTCCACGTCATGCGTGTGAGTGCTTGGTCCCCTGCACAGGTGGGTGAGCCAGAGCTCCCAGCGCACAAGCCCGTGTTCCCATTACCATGTACAAATTGTTAGGGAGGGGAAATCTAAGAAACATCTTAGAACATATAAAAAACAAACAAGTGAGTTTTGGTTTATGTGCTATTTTGGGTTATTCATTAGTTTATATTTATTTGTTTTGTTTTATATCCATTAGCAGAGCTTGTTGAAGAGAATCCAGTGCTAGCAGTCTTCATAATATTACAATCCATGAAAGGCCTTTGTACGTAGAAATTATGAGTGAAATTTGGCTTACTGTTTCAAACTTACCACAAGGAGTTATGTTCCCAGCCAGGAGCCCGCTGCTTGTATAAAAAATAACTAACGACTCCTAATAATAAGAGGGCATGGGCTGGGGGGATGCAGTGGAGCCCCTACCCAAGGATCTCTGGGTGCTCCAGTTTAGGAAAAGGGCCCCCGGGGGCAATAGACTGTACCAGAGTGGGACTTCTACCCGACTCCTGCTGGCTAAGGATTGTCACTCATTTTACAGCTGTGCAAACAGAAGTTGAGAAGTGATTTAACAAAGGTCATCTGTGCAGTAAAAAGAGACAGTAGGAGTTGTTCTTTTCAGTTTCCTTGTGTGGGGAGACCGAGACACTACAGGTTAGTGATTGTGCCAAGTACTCCTCCAGTGCTGGATTTGAGCTGGGAATGGGGTGGGGAGGGCTGGTAGCTGGGGGGAGGTGTCCACACAGCCCTCCCGCTCCTTCCCTGTCTTTCATTCCCAGCTCCTGTGTTTTGCTTTACTTTCTCTTTCCTTCTGCTGCTTCTCCAAGTCTGCAGGCAGATTGATAAATAATTTAAGACTGGTTCCTTTTCACATGTGTATTTCTCTGTGCAACTTAAATTTCAGATTGATTTTCTTTTGGCCCAGTCACGTTTCAGTGTCATGATTTCATTTGGAAACAGCCTGTCTTTAGGAAGATAACCTTTCACCTGATTTTCTCCTTCTTGAGATAGAGCGGAATAGCCCTCCTCAGTGGCTCCTCCTCCTCCCCGCCCAGATCCCCATTTTATGTTGACTTCTCCTTGGCCAGGTTGAGGATTTCCTCCTCTCCTCATTCTGTGAAAGATCCTGGGGAATCTCATCCACATCTAAATCTTCAATGACAGTAAATTTTGAGCAGGGTAGACAGCAGCTGGTGTTGCCAAGATGCATCCCTCTGGGACATGCCTGTCACAGTGTAGGCTTTGTAAATGGCACCCCTGGAGTCGTACAGTGCACAACCTGAGTGGCTGAACAGATCTGTGAGCAGCCTGCTGTGAGGCTCTAGGATCTGGAAGGAAACAGTGCCTGGTTGCTAGGCCTAGGAAAGGTAGTATGTGGGGGAGTGGAGGTTGCTGAGATTGAGGGCAGGGAGTGGTGGCTTCTGGAAGGGTAGAGAGAAGTGTCTGCTTTTCACCCTAGTTTGTCTCACTGGTTTCTTTGAGGAAAATATTTAAATCAAAACCAAAATCGTTAGGCCTAGATATATAATCTAAATATTATTTGTTTTGTAGTAAATGACTTGGAGTTTACAGCCAAGCCTTGGGGTCTGTGTTATATGAAAACATCTTACGGCACCCCAGGCTGATCTTTTATTGCCCTCACTTTGGGAAGCAGGCCTCTTACAAATATTTTTTACTGGGGCAGCACAGGTGAAAATGAAAATGTATTCCCAATAAAATTCTGCTAAGTGATAGGTGATAGAACTAATTGCTAGATACTACATTGAAAACTTCCCCGCCAAAATCCTCCTTTTTGAAAAGCAAACTTTATGAATCCAAAATCTAAAAATAGCTTGTATAACAGATGAACTACAGTTCCTTTCTAACAATGCCTCCTGCTAGGGTAACACATATATTGGGAATGATGTTGATATGACATAATTAACTCGTCTGCCTGTACTGTTAGTCCCTGAATGTTTCCAAGTTTGGTTTATTTTAGGAAGATTGACAGTTGTAATTACGTTGTCAAGCATTTGCCATTTTTGTTGTAGCAACAACACTGAAACCCAGACAAAAAGCTCCAGCCTGACTTTGATTAAAATAGTGCAAGGGACAGATTTTGGTTGCACGTCTTTTCCTAAAGCGTTTGAGCATTTGTTAGTGATTTGCAGCCAGCAGTATGTATAATTTTTTCTTTGGGTCAAAGAGTACAGTCTAGGGAATCCTGTCTTGTTTCTGTAGTGAATTTAGTGGAGTGACTCAGCTTCTGGAAGGTCTCTTGGGAGAGCAGGGCTCCCATTGCTGACCTCCTGGCTGGCTTCTGCATGTCAATGCTGTTTGCCAGCACCTGGGGCATTGGACCCTGACCTAGGAGGAAGTGTGGGCTCCGTGACTGAGTGCCCCCACCCAGTGTTCGAGGAGGCATGATGTGGCAGGAAAAGGGCAATTTTGGAGCCACACAGACCTGGTTCCAGCATTTCCTCTTTGGGAGCATAACTCTCCTGGCTTTTTCCTGGGCTTTGTTTGTAACACTGGCAAAATCATGCTTGTCTTACAGGGGTCTGTGAGCTTAGAGATCCTGTATGCACGTGTAGGTCTGACAGGTAATAGATGTCTAATAAATGTCAGCTGCTGCCCTTGGTATGTATCATCTGCTTTCTGGTTGTGACAGCCATTTAATTTAAGGTAGGAATGGGAAAATATTTGCTACCCCACTCCTAGAGAGTGTGAAGAAGAGAACAGCTTCTTGGGAGGAGAGGCATTTTGTACAGAGGTTTTAAAATCAGCTAACTTACCTTCTTTTTCTCCTTGCTTTTTCCAGATCTATAACATGCTCATATTTGTGCATCTCACTCAGTCCCCAGGGGCCTGGCACACGCAGTGCGTGTGACTAACCAGCGTAGGTCAGACCTCGGCCTGTCCCCACGACTCCTCCCAGGGTTCACTGTCCCTGGCCTGGCACCCCACGCTCTCTCTCCACCTTAACACTTTTGCCAACCTAACACCTGTTTTGTATCCGTTCTCCTGCTTCAACTTAACACTCTTTAATGTTCTCCTTCAGTGTTTTTGTTTGCCCTCCTGCCGTGTGTAAAGGGAGGACCAGCTCTCTTCCTCTGCCCCGACAGGTCACCTTGTTGATGTCTTTGCCACATGGTGTTTCTTTCCCTTGGGAGAAACGACGAAGACCTCCTCCTCTCTAATTTTGTGCATTTAGACATTTGCTTCAGATGGGAGAACTGGCCTTTGGAGTGTGCTCCGAGGAACACTCAGAATCTGATTTAGCGCTGGAAGCATTTTGTGCTGCTTCAGGCCTGAGGGACGTTTTCGACAGCAGAGGCACACAGAAGGGTGTTCTTCCTGTACCCGTGGGGTTCTGGTGTTCCATGTCCTAATATTCCAGGGCATTACTTTGATCTAAATGAAAACTTCTGTTGACTCTAGGAGCAATCAGACTGCAGCAAGCATGGCAAATAGGTTTTATTTTGTGCGAAGACCTGCTCATCTTACTGGTAGCAACAGCCTGGAGTGTTTTGCTGGTGAGAAGTGGGGAAGAACACTGGGACTGCTGAGGGAAGGCAGCTCGGGAGGGTGGGGCTTGCAGCTCATTTTCCTTGCAGAGCAGATAGGCAATTTGCCAGCCAGACTAGAGCACTCAGTGTTTACGTACTGTCAGGAGCCCCCGTGCTTTTGATGATGCTTTTCCTTCCTGTGTGGATGTCATCCCTCTCTGTCTTCGGTTCTCGTTCCAAATACAGCCTCCTTCAGGAAGCCCACCCTGATCCCTTCAAGCCAATGAAACCATTGCTTTATTTATTGTGAAAATAAACCTGATGCATTCTCATCGTGGAATAATTGGAAAATAGAGAAATATACAAAGAAACAACAAAGATACGGCATTCATATTTCACTACTCCAAGACAGCAGCAGCCGTAACATTTCATCGTGTTTTCTTCCAGCCATTTTCTTTGCCTTTTCCGTACAGTGTCCATTAATGTGTGCACTCTGCTATCATGACCATTTGCATTCCATTCAAGATTACCTTTGAACATTTCAGTGGCTTTGTAATTCGTGATATGGCTAATGATGGACTCACCTGTGCTCATAATGTTGAATAGCTTGTTCCCCACGTTCCTGTGTTGTAAGAACCCTAAAATGAACATCTTTGTAAGTTTTGGATTTTTTAAAGGATGGATTTCTAGAAATGGAATAGCTAGACCCAAGCTTATTGGCAGATTTAAAGACATTGGCTATGTCTTGCCAGCCTGACATTGAGAAGGTTTATTTTTTTTAACTAAATTTATACTCCCTCCAGCAGCATATGAAACCATGAGGTTAAATATTCTATCATTGCTTCTTTGGGCAAAAATAAGTGTTCCCTGTGTTATTAGATACAGAATTTTAAGATGTTGACCCTTACTTGCATACACTGGCGTTGGCAGATGTTCTCCCCAAGAGAGGCTGTCAAGTG
>CAUYRT010006328.1:0-20578 GCA_963574885.1 Lepilemur ruficaudatus | reverse complement strand
TTAATTGGCCAACTAAAAATATATACATATATATATATATATATATATATAGAAAAAATTAGCCGGGCATGGTGGCACGTCTGTAGTCCCAGCTATTCGGGAGGCTGAGGCAGGAGGATGGCTTGAGCCCAGGAGTTTGAGGTTGCTGTGAGCTAGGCTGACACCACGGCACTCTATCCTGGGCAACAGAGTGAGACTCTGCCTCAAAAAAAAAAAAAAAAAGGAAAGAAAGAAATGCTCGCTGCTGCTGCTGCTATACTGTTATTGCTGTCACCGTCTTCATCCAGTTGGGACAGACAAGACTTAGCATCAAGAATGAAGAGGATGCAACAGACAGGAGCTATGAGGCGCTGATGTTGATGAATAGAACAATTCTTGCATTTCAGAGCTGGAAATGTCATGTGGCATCCCCCTCCTTTGTGTGATGAATGAGGAAACTGAGGCTCAGAGAGGAGACGGGACTTGCCTGAGATCTCATTGTAAGCAGCGGAACAGCAGGGCCAGAACAGAGCCACCAGGCTCCGAGCCCTGACCACACCCTCCTGCTGGGTGTGGGTGTCAATTGCTAATGGAAATGCACACCGGTTCTTGGTTGCCCAGCTTGCATCAGAGCCAGCCCAGCCCACTCTCAGCGTGCTGGGTCGATTCTTGCTCGATCAGACACAGGCTGCAAGGAGAAAGCAGGATGGCCACTGGGGTCGGGGAATCGGCTGCTTCAGGCTTTGAGCCTGCTAAGCCGCTTACTCTATGGGGCTCTGCACACCCAGGCAGCCAACAGCTTTCCTCGCATGGGAGTTTAGCCCAGGACCTGGATCTGAGCAGAAAATGATTGAGGGGCCCTCCGCCGGGACACTGTCTAGGAGTGAAAGAGAGTGGGGGCCTCATGGGGCTTACCGTTGAGCTGGTGCAAGCCACGGGGCACGGCAGGCAGGCAGGGTCTGGTCCCCCCTCTGCCAGTCGATGCCCCCTGAGCCAACAGTACGTCTGCTGGACTCCTGTTTGGAAGAGATGAGCCCTGCTGTGTGGGATGAGAGCCGCCCTCTAGGCCACGGGCAGGCAGATGGTCAGCTGCCTTCCAGCCACGCACTTAGCCGTCGCCCCAGAAGCCCCTGCAGGCTAGGAGACCCAGGAGCCGAAGAAACCCACAGGCGCCCAACTCTGAAGCCATCTTGTGTCACCCCTGCTTCCCAATCATCTGCCCTCAGCTTGAAACGCTCTCAGGGCAGGGGACTCACTACCACAACCCCACAAAGCATGCCATCCCATCATAGCAAAGGTCTAAATCAGTGCTACCCAACAGGAACGTAATGTGAACTTGTTAACATTATTTTTAAAAGTAAAAAGTACATTTAAAAAGTGGAAATGCATCAAATTAATTTTAAAATTCTCTTTTACCCAGTATGTCTAAATGGGATCAGTTCAACATGCAATCAATACTTAGAAATTCAATGAGATGTCTTCCTTTGGATTTATTGCACCAAATCTTGTAAATCTGGTGCATATTTTACACTTTAGCACTTCTCACCTGGACTAGCTGTATCAGAGCTCAGGGGTCACACGGGGCTGGTGGCTAGCGTGTTGGGAAGCATAGCTCTAAATTGTGAAGTTTTTTCTTATGCTGAATTAAAATCTAACTCCCTGCCATTTTTACTTGTGGGTCTTTGTTTTGTCCGCTCTGCTGGCAGATGGCAGGCCTAATGCCTCTTCCACACATCAGCTATTTGGTAGTAATCAGTAGCTATGAATAAACAAGTACTATGTCCTCTTAATTCGGCGCCAGCCAGTACACCGAATGCTTCACGCGATTCCATTAAAAACCCACAACAGCCATCGAGTGCCACTCTTCAAAAGAAGAAGTGGAAAATCAAAAAGGCCACGCAGTTAGCAAATGGGAAAGCCAGGACGCGGCGCTGGGTTGGTGACCCATCCGCTTAGCCTCCAAAGCTGTACCGCCCGGTAAGGTCACCACTCACCAGTCACGACCATCCAGCCCTTGAAGCGCGTCTGGCCCGAGTTGAGATGTGCCGTAAGCGTAAAACGCACACTGGATTTCAAAGACGTGGTCCTGCAAAGCAATCAGGAGTAATTTTTATGTTGGCTGCATGTTCAACTAACACTCTTTTGGTTACATAAAATATAGTATTAAAATTAATTTCACCTGTTTCTTTTTGCTTTTTTTTAAAGTGGTAATAGAAAATGTAAAATTCCATATGTGGCTGGCATAATATTTTTATTGGACGGTGCTGCTCTAACCTGTTTCCTTCTGGGCTAAATATTCATTCCTTCAACAGTGCCAGGCATGGCATGTCTTCCTATCCCTTCCCCCGGTACTTCTTTTGATCAGCATTTCCAGGAGTGAATAATAATCCCGCTGACTGTTCTTCTGCCCCGTGCTTGTTCACATCCTTTGCCCAATTTGGGCTTAAGTGGTTTTCCCTTTTGTCCTATTGACAATCAAACCTCTTTGTACTTGGGGCGATTTACATTTGTCCGTTGCAATGTTGCAAATATTTTCTCTAGCTGCTGTTGGCCTTGTGACTTTTTCTATGGTGCCTTTGACTTTACAGGTTTCTGTTTTCATGCAGTCAATGTGCAAATATTTTCCTTGTGCATCTTCTTGATTTTGTGTCTCGTGAAGGAAGGTTTTGCCCAGTCTCAAATTTACGAAAAAGTCTAATTCTGCATTTTCCTTCATGACATTCACTTTTCAATACTTGTTTCTTTTATCTCACTGGAATATATTTCCTTTTGTGATATGAGGAAGGGAGAGGACTTAAAGCCCCCCCCATATGGGTAGCTGATTGTCCCATTTGGAGAATAATTCACTTT
This sequence comes from Lepilemur ruficaudatus, assembly GCA_963574885.1. NCBI lineage: Eukaryota > Metazoa > Chordata > Mammalia > Primates > Lepilemuridae > Lepilemur > Lepilemur ruficaudatus. The sequence continues at coordinate 17,749 of CAUYRT010006328.1, read as the reverse complement.
CCCTGCTTATTTGCAAAGCCATTTTTAAAAATCATCCCTGGACTCTGCTTTCTCTTTGTGGGCAGGGAAGTTGGCCACCAGAAGCTCTGGGTTTGCATCTGACCACCTCGACAAGCGCAGCTAAAAGAGGTTCCCCTTCTTTAACAGTCCCAGAGCTGTTCCCACCAGCTTGACCCAACACAGAATCATTTGGGGAATGGAATCTGCTGATTGGCCAGGTCTGATTCACCTGTCCCCCTCAGGCGCAGAGGGGAAGGACCACTTGAGAAAGGACGAAGGGTGGATCCTGAAAGGGAGGTTAGGACGCTGTTGATAGAAGGAAGACCAGGTGCTGGCCAGCTGCAACGTGGACCCTCTTAGCCTGACACTGGCTGCACCACAGCCCTGGAGCCATAGGTATCTGGTTGGGGGCTCCCAAATCCCCTCTGCTCTATCTGAGCTTCCTCCTCAAAGATCAGCTAGGGTTATATCTGCCCCAGAAATTCAGATCTGATTCCAGATGCCTTTTCAGGGGCACGCCACACTAGCCTAGAAAATCAGCCCAGCAAGTTTGGAGGGGACAGTCCTGCCCACTCCTACCCTAGGACCCCTGTCTAGGTTGCTTCTCTCTGCCAAAGAGGGCAGAGTTCAGCGAGGGCAGGAGGAAGGAAGGATGTCAGTAGGATGTGGACACCGTTTACAAACAGAATGTGGCTCCTTCCTGCCTGCCCCGATGATGGTGCTGCCTCGCACAGTTCCCACAGGGAGGTGCCCCAGAATGCCCTCCCGCCAAAGACCCACAGCCAAGCCCTGGACCACCAGGGAACAGCCTGAGAATCCAGATCAGGCTCACATGGAGAAAGGTTTTCCAACACAGGCCGGGCTGTAGATCCCAGAGTGGTGTTGGCCTTGGAGAGCAGATGCCTGTGTTTCCACACAGGGATGCCCCAGCCCTGGGAATCTCATGCCACGAGGTGGGTACTGCAAGCCCCTCCCTCTCACTCTGAGCCTTCAGAGGAGCAGAATGTGATTTAGGGAGGAGCCAGTGGATGCTGTCAGAACCCCGATTCTTTCTTGGTTGCCCCCGTCCCCATCAGCCCCTACAAAGCCCTGCATAATAGTAATACGCTGAGCAAAACAATAGCAAATGAAAACACCACATAAAATGGGAATAAAACTCTCTTTACTAAGCTTTGCTCCATTGAATGACATGTAACGTAGCAACTAAACAAAAGCAGGCTGCTTGCTCACGGTGTGAGGGATGCCTGAGCTCAAAGCTCAGCTCTGCTCTTCACTGGCTGTGCAATACCCGTGCCTGCGTAGACTCCCCTGTAACATAAGGCTGAAGATGGTCCCCACTGCGTAAGATTGCTGTGAAGATTCGACAAACGAATAATTGCAATAAACCAACAATAATAGCAACAATGTGCTGGGTGATTATGAGGGATTACAGCATCCAGATACAGGAAATGAACGGCAGCAGCGTTGCCAGGGAGGGGAGGGAGTAACTGGGAATACTCAGTGATGCTGTACAGTATTATTTAAAGTGAACTCAGATTAGTCATAAATGTATATTGCAAAACCTCTAGAGCAACCACTAGAAAATATTTAAGAGGAAATATAACTGATATGGGAAGAAAGGAGGGAATATGGGGTCATATAAAACACTCAATTAAAACCAGAAACAGCAGAAAAAGAGGAGACTTTTTTAAAGGAAGAACAAGTACACTAAATACACAGCAGTTACAAGCAGAGTAGATATTAATCCAACTACATCAACAATCACTTTAAATGTGGATGGTGTAAATACACCAATTAAAAGACAGAGATGTTAGAATGGATTTAAAAAGACAAGACCCAACTATATGTTGCCTAGAAGAAACCCGCTTTAAATATAAACAAGTGGGAACACTAACATACAATGAAGCCAAATTGCCCAGGATTGATTGGGCCACTTCTTTTCTTCAATAAGCCTCAGTTTCCTCTTCTATATAATGGGCATAATAATAGTTCTCATCAAGAAGAGGATTAAATGGGCTAACTCACATAAAGCACTTAGAATAGTGACTGGCACATAAGTGCTGTAAGAATATGCTATTGTTATTGTTATTATTATTATTATTATCCAAGTGCAGCTTCAGAATAAATTGCCTAGTCCTCACTTCCAACACGCTTTTTACTTCAAATCTTTCCCTAAATAGAAATTCTAGAGCCACTAATTTTTCCTTGAGTTTAAAGACCAGGATCAGCTACATAATTTTCAGGACCCAGTGCAAAATGAAAATGCAGAGCCCCTTGTTCAAAATTACGAAGAATTTCAAAATGCTGCCAGCAGAGCATTAAATAGAGTTTGAGGCCCTTCTGAGCATGGGCCCCTGTGTGACTGCACAGGTCGAATGTCTGGGAAGCTGGCCCTGCTTTTAAGACCATAGACTAAGAGGTGCAGAGTTGGAATCCAGGATACCAACTATCCAGATCCTTCCCCTCCCTGCCCTAGTCTGTTCCACCCCACCTGGGTCAGGAACACATCTCACGCTCTGGCCCCGTGGAACCCCAGCCCGGATGCACTTCTTACAAAAAAAATACTTAAGCAACATGCTCTATGTGGAGCTCTGCTACTTGCTTTCTTTCGAAATCCTGAATCCAGAATTTCCAGGGTACTACCTTTCTGGGCCCCAGGTGAGCTGAGGGCCAAGTGTGGAAAGGGGAGGGCCAGAACTAAGACAGTTTCTGGGAACCATGCTCAGGGGTGGACTGAGAAGTCACCTGCTCCAGGGGGCCCGCGGCAGGTCCCGGCCCATCCAACACACTCCCGCACTCCCCCTTCACCCTCAAGTCACCCAGTTGGCCTGGCTCTCCAGGTGAGTGGGGCCTGGCAAAGATTCAGAGCCTTTTTTTAACCTCTTGGGTGCTGCTTACCAGGCCTGGCAAAGTTCAGGGCTCTGGCTCAGCCTGGTCCCTCCCTGCCCTGCCCCAAAGGTCACTACCCAATCAGTGGCTCTTGCCCTTCGGGCACTTTCGGAGCTCCCCCCAGGGAGGGGAGACCACTTGCACAGGCATGGTGTAAGCCGCAGCCCGGGTGCATGGCCACACTGGCGATTCCCAGCCAGCCAGTAAGGGGAGTGTGGGCGGCAGGAAAACAAGCGTTCAGTGTCAGCACAGCCCACCCGGCTCTGAAACACCCCTTTTCTGATGGCTGGGGGTGGGGCCTGACAGTAACCCCTGGGGCCCAGTGACTGCATGGGCTGCTGGCCCCCCAGGCCTCCACCTCCCGCCCACCCCTGTTTTGCATACCAGCCCTCCTCTCCCATCAAGGGGGAGGGATTAGGCTGGCTCTGCAGGGTGTGGGCCAGTTGGGTTTTGATGTCAAAGATACCGTCCCTCTCAGCCGGGCAGGGCATCGGGAAAGCCTCAGGCCCCTCCCGCCCTCGCTCGCCATTCCCCGCCCCCTCAGAATGAACCTCGCTGGCACAAGCTCAAACTCCCGAAACGCAAGCCACCAAGCACCGGCTGCATGCAGGGTGGGGAGCCAAGAGGGAGGGGAGCTGGCTCCTCTGCTGCTGCCAGTCCTCCTCCCCTCTCCCCTGCGCTCCGGAATCAAGAAGCGCGGGTGTGAGCTGCTCTCACGGAGACAGTGGCTGGGTGGAAGGCACTGTTGCAGTTTCAACTTAACACTTGGAGGGACTCGAGAGGGAGGGAAGGCACACATGGCAGGAACTTCGGAGGGGGAGGAGGAGGGGCAGCTACTAGATTGCTCGAGCTCACTCGTAAAGTGCTCAGAACGGTGCTTAGCATGACAGGGATGCCAAACATGCATGTCACGTTGTCCTGACCCTGTTCTGTGTCCTCAGGTCCCCACAGGTGCAGTTTCTCTTGGGGGAGAGAAGACTTTCCAGAAGGAGGTGGGCTCAGCTACCTCAGGGTGGCCTCTAGGGCACCTCCATCCTCTGCTTGAGGCTCACGGCACAGCCAGAGTCCTCTTCAGATGCTCACCTCTGTCCCCGACCTCAGCCTGGGGTTTGTTAATATCTCACTCACTCTCTCTCAGCTCCAGCTGCGCAGGACCACGTCACCCACCTTAGGGTTCTCAGCTGTGCGCTAGTCTCGTGTAGCAGGTAATGAGCACAGCGCACTCGGAATTGATCACAATTAGTCACTGCAATTAATTCCATTCATTCTATAGCCATCCATCCACCCGCTTAATAAATATTTCTTGAGCCTGATCCCATGTCAGACACCGTGCTGGAGGTAGGTAGGGTTGCAATGATAAAGAAAAAAAATGATTCCTGCCTCCTGGGGCTCAGACCCCAGGTGGGTGACATCCATCTTCCCCCCACTCATGGTGGTGGTTAAACAGCACCCAGCTCCTGCTCTTGGAGTTTCCGATTCTATAGAGCTGGGAAAAGGTCAAGGAATCTGTATTTTTTAAAAAATACTTCGCATGACTGTATTGTCAAGGCAGTTTGGGAAACTGTGTCCTAAGGAAGGGAATGACACTGCCCTACACACTGGGAAAAAGGAGGTGACAGGACTCAGCACGACATCAGGCAAGGTTTTCCTGGGGTACTGGCTGAGAGCTGCAAGCTGAAGCACAAGGCTGTGAACTGGGTGAGGAAGGCAGGGAGAGGGGCCAGTGTTCCTGGAGGAGGGAATAGCACATGCAAAGGCCCTGTGGTGGGAAAGTGGAGTTCAGGAGGAAGAGGGGCTGGAGAGATGGATCAGAGTTAAAGGGGAAGGGGGCTCCCTAGGTGCACTGGGGAGCCCTGGAGGGTTTGTGCTCAAGGGCTGCTGTTATGGGTGTTTTGAAAAGCTTTCTCACACAGCAGATGCCTGCACTGAGCCTTAAGGCCCCATGCCAGGTTATGGCAGAATCAAGCTTCTCTCCCAAGTTTGCTCTTCCTGTCCGGCCCTGGCTAGCCCGGCCCCGCCACTGCAGGCCCTGGCAGAGACAGGAGGAGGAGCCCAGGTGGCACGGAGGCCCCGGGCTCAGCTCCTCTCCCTGCCTTGGCAGAGAGGTCCCCTAGGCTTTCGGCTCCCACCCGCTGTGTTCGCCTGACTGGCCCCTCACACACAGCCTGGGGAGCCCCGAGGAATCTGTGTCTGGCCCCACTGCCAACACGCCCCCTCCCTCGCCCTTCCCCAAACGGTGCCATGAGCCCCCCCCCCCCACATTCCGCCCACATCCTCGGCCCGGAAGGGAGTCACCTGCCAAGACGCTAACAGGTGGGCCTGCAGCCCGTGGGGCAGACTCGGCCGGGAGCAGGGCGTCCTCGGCCCCTCCCAGTGGCGCAGAGGCTGGCAGGTAGGAGGAGGCGAGTGTGGGTGGGGAAACAGGTGGGCAGAGCGCGGGGGGCTGGGCTCAGATGGCTTGGAGCTGGCCAGGCGCCCAGACCGGGCGGGGCCAAGGGGCGTGGCCACAGGGCGGGTCTTATTTGCATACAATCGTATGGGCGGGGCCGGCCGCTGTCGTAACAGCTGGTCTGTCATCTCCCCACCTCCGCTGGGCCCCGGGCTCTCCGCCCAGCCCGCCGCCCAGATCGCTGCCACCGCCCACCCAGCCTCATCGTCTCTTTGACCAGAGTTAAAGCTCCCAAACCCGGTTCCTGGAATCCAGGGAGGACGGATGGGGGAGGGGAGGAGAATGACAAACACACCCCCATCCCCACCTCCATCCCCCGCCCTGCGAACTGAAGAGAAAGCTCCAGGGACCATTTCTGGGAAAAGCAAGTCCACTGAGGTTTATGAGAAACCAGGATGGGGAGGTGGGGCAGGGGGAGGGCCACATCCCACCAGCGTTGTCTGCATGCTTCCATTCGAGGGCGATCTGCCCCCTTCATTACCTGCGTGGGGTCCTCAAACTCTCAGTCCTCCTCTCGTTCCAGGGCTGGCGCGCTCCACCACCTAGCTCTATCTACTTGCTTATGGGGGAGACCTGAGGGTCTCCTGCCTGCCACGGAAGCTCTGTGTTCAGGCAGGCGGGTTGCTAACAGCTCCTGGGCACACAGGGCCAGCGAGTGAGCCCGTGCTGTGCCAGTCTCTGTGGCTCAGAGTTCACATACTCTAACCCAGATAACCTCTGTGGCCCGGACTTCATATCCTCTAACCCAAATAACCTCTGCTAAGCCCCTGTCAGTAGAGACTATCCTCATTGTCCCCATCGTACGCAGGAGGAAACCGAGGCACAGAGCGTTTCAGTGAGTTGCACAGTTACCCAGAGGGTGAGCTAGAGAGTCTGGATTTGAATCCAGGCAGAGGGGCCTTGGGCTGCATGTAGTGGGTGCTTTAAGCTCTCATGGCTACCCACAGGGAAGGTGAAAGTCGCCACCTGTCCTGGGAGGGGGATGCGGTGACAGGACACAAAAGCCCAGGGCGCCCAACGCTAGGAGGTGCTGGGGTCTGTGCTGGCATGGACCCTACATTCACAAGCCCTGAGAGCAAGGCCTCCTTACGTGTGTGTAGCAATTTATTATATAAATTTTCAAGACACTTTCCAAATTTTTAATCATTACGCTTTCTTTTATCTAATAGAAATATTCCAGAGTCTACCCAGAAATTTACTTAGAAAGGCATGAGAGTATGGTTGGAGGAAGGGTTGGGCTGCATCAGCCATGGCTGGTCCTCCTTCTCTTGTTTGTTTTTCAGAGACAGGGTCTCGCTCTGTCCCCCAGGCTAGAGTACAGTGGGGTGATCACAGCTCACTGCCACCTCAAACTTCTGGGCTCAAGTGATGCCCTGGCTCAGCCTGCTAAGTAGCCAGGACTACAGATGTGTACCACCACAGCCAGCTAATTTTTAAATTTTTGTGTAGAAATGGGGTCTCACCATGTTGTCCAGGCTGGTCTCAAACTCCTCAGCTTAAGCGATCCTCCTGCCTCAGCCTCCCAAAGTGCTGGGATTACAGACATGAGCCACCGTGCCTGGCCTCTCTTTTTTTTAAATCGAGGTGAAATTCATGTAAGATAAAATTAACCATTTTAAAGTGTACCATTCAGGGGTATTCTCAAGGAATTCCCAATGTTGTGGGACCCTCAGGTCTATCTAGTTCCAAAACCTCTTCGTCACCCACAGGAGACCCCAACTGTGAAGCAGTTGCTCCCCTTCCCCTCCCCCCGGACCCTTAAGAGAGAGGTGAAGGGAGAGCCAACACCTTCTTCCACTTGAGCCCCCAGCGTCCTGCCTGCCTCACCCAGTCCTGCCTTTATCTGCTTCTGGATTCCCAGAGAGGGACAAGCCCTTATCGGAGAGGAGGCCACACCCCTGGGGAAGGCCAGTTCTCTCTGACTCATCCTTAGTTGATGGGCATCCCTCATCTTCTGAGACCACCACCAAGCTGGGGCCAAGCGTGGGCAGCTGGACACCCGCTCCCAGGACACACACACACACACACACACACACGGCCAGGCCCAAGCCCGCCAGGCATGTGGCACAGGCGGGCACGGCCAGCAGCACCTCGGATGCCCCCTGCTCCAGCACTGCTGGGCTCTGCCGCCCGCCCGTGGTGCCATAGCCATGCCTGCCTCCCGAGGAGCGCCAGGAATCCTAAGCCCAGCTGATGGGTGGGGGGGCGGGCAGGTGGCTGTCTCGGGAACAAAGTGAATTCCACCCCGGAGCACTTCTGGGGTCACACGGGACCGAAGAAGGTGCGGCAAGAGGCTCCAAGCCCAGCCCCCAGTCCCATATCCAGACCAAGAATGTTCTGTATGTTTTCAAGGGAGGAGTAGAAGGACTCCATCTCGTCCCTTAGGAATTTTAATTGTGTGCTTTGAACCTGCCTCCCATGCCTGCCCCTCCCCCCAGCCCCAGCCTGTGTGCGGGGACACTTGTCAAGAGCGCCTTGGGAATCGCGGGAGCAAACAGCCAGGACTTTGTGTGATGGTGACGCACTGACATTTCTGGGCAAGGCAAAAAAATGCAGCCGCCTCCCTCCCAGCGGCTTGTCGCTGACGCTGGCTGGGAGTGGGGGCTGGGGGAGTGGGGGCGCCAGTGAGGCGCCACCTGGGTGCTGGGTGCGTGAGCGCTGAGGGCCATGACGCCAGCTCATCCTGGCTGTGAAACTATGGGCAAGTGACCTAGCCTCTCTGTGCCTCAGTTTCCTCTCTGTAAAGAGGGGATGGGCACAGTCCCCACTTGGAAGGACGGGTGTGGGCGTTCGCGAGACGGAGCAAAGCATTACTCGCTCCCAAGCGTTCAGGTTGTTACCGCCAGTTGTCATCACTATCTGCCCCAGAGAATGGAGAAATTTGCACATCAGCCGTGGCAAGGCTGTGGGGCCCCGTGCGGCCCGCTGATGCTCTGAGTGTCAGGGTCCCTGTTCCCCGAATGGTCTGCTGCAGCCCTAAAGCGGGAAATGAGTCTTTTTATGTCGACTGAGACCCACGCAGGCCACGAGGTGGGTATCACCAAACCCGCAACAGAGAGTACGGAGGTGGAGGTAGAGGAGGGGGTCCAGGGAAAGGGATGCTGGGGGCTCAAGGTCAAGGTCAAGATGTCTGAGATCATCTCAGTAGAAGGAAGCTGGGCCTTTGGAGGATAGACAGCAAGCAGGGGGCGTGAACAGGGCCTGGGAGCTGGATCCAAGTCCAGTGAGGGCTGCGGTCTCTAGTTACTGCCTGTCCAAGTGGGAATCAAAATGCCCTAGCTGGCTGGCCGGGGCATCTTACCAGATGTCCTGAGTTTTCTTCAAACTCTGTAGTGGATGGATAATTCCATCTTAGTGCGTTTGTACCAGAATTTTTAATCTACACCGAAGCACCATGACAGAAATGGGTCTTTACGGGTTGTTTATTGTTTTATTCACCCATTCGTTTTTTCACACATTCTTTAAGCACCGATTAAGTGCAGACTCTGTTCTGGACGTGAACAAAGTTCCTGCTCTTGTGGAGTTCGCACACTAGTGAAGAGGCACACGGTAAATACATAAATATGATTTTAAGTAGTGTTAGGTGAAGAATGTAAAATAAGATACTAGAACTGGGCGCGGTGGCTCACACCTATAATCCCAGCACTTTGGGAGGCCAAGGTGAGAGGAGCCTAGGAGTTCCAGACCTGCCTGGGCAACACAGCAAGACCCCCATCTCCACAAAAAAATAAATAAAAATTAGCTGAGTGGTGCACGCCTGTAGTCCTAGCTACTCGGGAGGCAGCACCAGGAGGATTGCGTGAGCCCAGGAGTTCAAGGCTGCAGTGAGGTATGATGGCACCACTTCACTCCAGCCTGTGTGATGGAGTGAGACCCTGTCTCCTCCCCCCCCCAAAAAAGTGTAAAGGTAATAGGATAGTCACAGGGGTGGCAGGTGATATACACTAAGTAGGTAGAGGCTTCTCTGAGAAGATGATATCTGAGCTGAGACCTGAATGCCAAGCTGGAGCCATCCCTATGAAAAGCATTCCAGGGAATGAGAACAGCAGGTGCAAAGGCCCTGGGGCAGGCATAAGCTCAGTGTGTTGAAAGACAGCACAGCTGGTGCCTAGAGAAAGAGGAGCAGGGAAGTGGAAACTGTGGACAGAAGTAGGGCATCACGCGGGGCTCACGGCGCATGGTCAGGGGCCTGGGTTTTATGACTGATGCTGATGCATGTAACAACATGGATGAATCCTGAAACAGTTATGCCAAGAAGCACAACCAAAAAAAGAGCACCTACTGTATGATTCCGTTTCTGTCAAAGTCTGGAAACTGCAGTCTCTAGTGACAGAAAGCAAATCAGTGATGGTCTGATACTGGGGGTGGTGGACATCTTCATCATCTTGATTGTGGCTGTGGTTTCGCGGGTGAGCACAGATGTTAAAACTGATCAGCCCGTGCACCTTAACTATGTGCAACACACCACAGCGCCCTGAAATGACGGGATGGGGAGGGCACCTCACCCCACAGGGGCATGGCCTTCCCCCAAATCCACAATCCCGTCTAATCATGAGAAAACATCAGACGAACCCACATTCAGGGGCATTCTACAAACACTGGAACAAGCACTCTGTAAAACTGTCAAGGTCATGAGAAACAAGGAAAGACTGAGAAACCATCAGAGACCCGAGGAGGCTGGGGACACGGAACAACTCAACGCAGTGTGGCGTCCTGGACTGGATCCGGGAACAGAAAAAGAACATCCGTGGGAAAACGGGCGAAATCCAAATAAACCCTGGAGTTCAGTTAATAGAAATGTACCAGTTTCTTAGATTTGACAAGTGCACCAGGACAAACGCTCACCTAAGATGTTAACCTTCAGGAAAGTGGGTGAAGGAAGGGCACGAGGGACTCTGTGCTGTCTTCGCAACTTTTCCATAAATCTAAAGCTCTTGCAAAATAAAAAGTTCATTTAAGAAAAGCATTTCCTCCTGATTAAAAGAAGAAACGTGTCCACTGTAGAAAGTCTGTAAAATACGTAAATGGGAACCCTGCAGTTGCTTGCCATCCGCTCTGTTTTGGGGTATCCAATGTAATCCCGTCTCCCGGGCACTTGTGACATATCTGAGAACAGTGATAATACCAATTTTGTACCCTGTGCTGTTAGCCTTATAAGCCTGTTCCTTTGGTTTTCAAGCGTTTGGCAAGCGTCATTTTTGTAGCTGCTTAATATTCTACGACTTGGTTGTGTTGTAATTTACATAGCTGCTCCCTTCACTATTGGATGTAACCTCCAGTGGTTTCCTATGATTAAAAAACAAAACAGCAACTCTGTAACAAAGGCATCTGGGTCTGCATTTGGGACTGTCTTCTAATGATAGAGCCTCAAGAAAGACACTCGTAAGTCAAAGGGTGTGGATATTTTTAAGGCTCTTGGTGCATATTGTCAGTTTGCTTTCCAAAAGTGCACACCCGTGGGAGTCCCAGCCATCGGTATTTAGGATGCCCGCTTCCAAAGGGCTTTCTCTATTCTTCATCCGACATGCCCCGCCAGGTGCTGGACACTGTTAAACATCCCCATCCCGCAACTCTTCCTGCGATCTCCTTGACATGGCTCTTTCCAGGTTCTGTTTGTCCCTCTCTGTGCTCTCTCTGTTCCTCCCCTGGTCCACCGCCCACCCCAGCATCACATCGCTCATCGAACTCCTCACTCTTCAAGACCTTCCTGTGTCAGCTCACTCATTGCTGAGGCTCCTGATAGCTCCTGTGGCCCCCGGCACAGCTCCTTAGCCTCTGTCTTAAGATCCATGACATCTTTGCACTTGTCTTTCAAGTCCCAGGATGTCCCTTGGGTGGCTCGAGCTCCAAGCATGAAGGGGAAGCTGTCCACTTCTCTGTCTCCCCCTGAAACACTCACTCCACTCTGGGGGGACAGCATCCCGAGCACCAGCCGCCCGAGCCTGGCCTCCCACTAACCCCTTACAACCCACACGCCAAGGGTTTTGGCTTCAGCCTCATGAATGTCCCTAATGCTCCTGTGCGAATCCAGGACCTCCGAATCTCATGCCTGAAATTCTATTAATAACAGACTGGTCTCCCTCTCTCCCTTCCTCATGGAGAGATTATTTCTAAAACACTAATCTGGGTGTCTCTCATCCCCACTTTAATGATCCTTTGGGCTCCCTGCTGCCTGCAGGTGTGACTCCTTAGGTACATGCATTCAAGGCCCTAAATACAAAGCAAATTTGTAAGGAAAACAGACTTTTCTATTCTCCTTCAATCAAACTTACCTCAAGGACAGAGTCTCCATTAGGTGCTAAGTCATCTCTAACACCTAAGACTCACTGATCTCCCTTCAAACAAAGGGAGAGAAGGCCCCAGATCTAAGGTCTTGGGAAAACAATATTATCTAACCAGACGTCATTAGCAATATTTTGTTTTCAACATTGGGCCAAACAGATTTCATATTTGCAGTGATGCCATACAATTTGTCTTTAAAATAAACTTTTTAAGTGTGACAATCTAAAAGAAAAGATTGAATAAATAATAGCACAGGTGGTACTTGGCTATGGTAAAAATTGTTCAGGTGTTATTTGAATTCTTCTTTCTTTTCTTTTTTTACTGAGACAGAGTCTCACTCTGTCACCCCAGGTAGAGTGCAGTGGTGTCATCGTGGCTCACAACAACCTCAAATTCCTGGGCTCAAGCCATCCTCCTGCCCCAGCCTCCTGAGTAGCTGGGACTTCAGGTGCGCACCACCATGTCTGGCTACTTTTTCCGTCTTTGTTAGAGACGGGGTCTCACTCTTGCTCAGGCTGGTCTTGAACTCCTGGCCTCAAGCAGTCCTCCCCTCTCCGCCTCACAGAGTGCTGGGATTACAGGTGTGAGCCACGATGCCTGGCCCTGTTCTCATTTCTGCTGGGTATATACCCCTAGGAGTGGAATTGCTGGGCCACAGGGTAGTTTTATGTTTAACTTTTTGAGGCAAGGTCACTTTTTGATAGCGCTTTTCCTTAACTCTCACCAGCCTTCTGTTCCACACACTTAACTGACTTGGCCTCCTTTTTCTCCCCTGGCAGTGTCTAAAACACTCCACCTGTCAAAACTGGGATGCAAACCCCACACTTCTGCCTCCAAATCCTACTTTTCTGCACTGCTCCACACCGCTGACAATCACCTGCACCTTTGACTGACCTCATTTATAGATGAGGACACCCAGGTTAGAAGTTTTCAGGGCCACACAGCTCCTGAGGGACAGAGCTGAGCTCTGGTGCCCAATCCTGGGACACCACGGTCTATACTGTGCTCCTAATTGGACAAACAGGTTCAAAGAGAGAGAGAGAGAGAGAGAGACATGCAGCCACTCCTATTGCTGGGGGTGCTGACCACCTCCCAACATGCCATCCTTGCGGGGTCACAGCCTGCCTCTTCCGGGGCCTGCCACGAAGCCAGTTCCACGGCAAGGAATCAGCTCCAGGATCTTTGGTTTGGGCACATTTATTTTGGCTCTAAACATATACCTTTCTCATGATGGGAGGAAAGGGAGAATACGACACTTTCCTTTATTTTGTCTTTTGGCCTTTTCAAATTTCACGCCGCGTAAGAAACCCACATGGAGCGGGGCGCCAAGGGCTGGTGGCGGCCGCTCAGGTGTAGCCCACCAGGCGCGGGGTGCAGGGGAAGGTCTTGCGCATGCCCATGCACTTCTCCTTGTCGATGCACAGCGTGTTGGCCTTGATGGCCAGCTCATGCTCCAGCCGCGACTTGGTCATGATCAGCAGCTGCAGCGTGTCCTGCGTCTCCCGCAGCCTCATCTTGAGGGTCTGCAGCGTGTCGTCGAGGGTGAACACCTCGTTCACGAGCCTGGGGCGAAGGCAGACGAGAAGGCAGAGGTTATACAGCCGCTCAGCACGCACGCACCCACTGTGCCCTGGAAACCGTGCCCGGGGAGCAAGACAGACAAGGCTGGGCCCCCAGGGGGAAATCGACAGGATAGTGACACAGAGGACAGGAGGACACTCTGACAGTTCCTCAGCGAGTTAGACGAATGAGCCGGCCATGTGAAGACCGAGAGGGAATGTATTCCAGAAGTTTCTGTGATGACGGAAGTGATCTCAAGCCTCACCGTTCAGTGCCATCCCCGCTGGCTGCGTAGGGCTAACGGGCACTTGACCTGTAGCTACGCAATGTAGAAACTGAATTTTTAATTGAATTAAATTGATTTAAAATTTAATTTAGTTTTAGATAACTTAAGTTTAAGAGAAACAGCCACATGTGGCTACTGAATTGGACAGTGAGTGCCTTTCTGAAGAAACGACCGCGTGCAAAGTAAGGAGCTTGGATTGTGTTCTCAGGGCGATGGGAAGCTGGTGGGTGGGGGAGGAGGTGGAAACAGGGGAAGGACACCCGGATTCAAGCCCTGGGACGACCTCCAGGCTGCGGTGTGAGATTAGGTTGGAAGGAGGCAAGAGCAGAGGACGGGGACAGGTTAGGAGGTTGTTGCGACATCCGGGTATAGTGGGTCGGATGCGGTTCCCTAAAAAGATATGCCCAAGTCCAAAGCCCCGGTGCCTGTGAACGTGATGTTATTTGGAAATACAGCGTTTGCAGGTGTAATTAAGACTCTCAGGATGAGATCATGCTGGATGCAGGCCCTAAATCCCGGGGCGGATCTCCATACGAGAGGGAGAGCTGAGACCCAGAGTCACGCCGGGCAGGAGCTGTGTGCAGACGGAGTGATCCAGGCGGAGACTGGAGCAATGCAGCCACAAGCCAAGAAACACCAAGGATGGCTGGCAGCCCCCAGACGCCGGGAAAGAGGCCCGGAACTGAGTCTCTCTCAGAGCCTGCAGGAGAAGCAACCTTGGTGACACTCTGACTTCAGGCTTCTAGTCTCCAGGGCTGAGAGAGAATAAATTTCTGTTGTTTGAAGCCACCCACGTTGCAGTCATTTGTCACAGAGCCAGAGCGTCTGTCCAAGGGAATGAACACAGCAGGTGAGCTGTGCTGTGGGTCCCACCTCTGGGGAGCAGGGACAGTGAAACTGTGCTCAGCACTGGGAGAAATGAAGCTGGGAGGACTTGAGTTAGACTCAGAGTGAACTTCCCACACAGCCTGGGAGAGAGACAAGCAAAGAGAAGCTACAGAAACAGCCTGGAAAGGTCCACCAGCGCTGTCCAACAGCACTTTTGACAGCCATGCAAGTGTCTGTTCTGTGCTGTCTGATATGGTGGCCCCAGCCACGTGTGGCCACTGAGCACTTGAAATGTGGTTAGTTCTAATTAATTTAAATTCAAATGTAAATGGACTTTCATTCTGGGGATGGGCATAGATGGGACCTTGGTGATTAGAGGTCAGGAGGAGAGGCCACCCATAGGAGGAAGAAGAAGAAGATGTCCCAAAGGTGGGAACGGAGGGGACGGGGAGGGGAAGTTACTGCACAGAGGGGACAACTTGGCCACTGGAGAAGGGAGACAGCCGGAGTCCTGTTATCTGCTCGTTCCTCACACATCCGTGCACAAACACCCCGAACACAACACGCACAGACACACGCACACTGCCCGAGGCCCCTGAGTGGAGCTCGCTCCGTCCCTGTGCTCTCAGTCTGTCCCCCTCAGTGGATGACTGTGGAGGGGAAGGCAGGGAGCTTGTCCCACAGTAGCAGATCCTTCAGGACAACACCTGGTGCCGCTCCCAAAAGCCCTGTTCTGGAGAAGCCCCCTGGGGTGTAAACAAATGGGTGACCCAAGCCCTCTGCCCCAGGACGTGCTGGAGCCCGACCTGAGCATCCAAGGGAAAGGGGTGGGGGAACGAGGTAGCAGGAGAGCCCAGCCCCCACGCCCCACACCCAGGACCTGGGTCCCTTCCAGCCCAGCTGCCCATGCTGTACCCATGTCCAGGGACGAAGACCTCCCAAGCCAACAGCAGCCTGAGAAGCAGGTGGCCAGGCCCTCAAGTTCGAAGCCGGGATCCCTTCGCCTGCCTCCCACCCCTGCCCCAACATACATCCTGCTTTTCCATTTCCTAAATGATTGTCTTAGGCAGTCACGGAGGCTGTGCAAATATCGCCTTTTGGGAACCACCTAGCATTTTCTCTTAGACATCCATCCTCTTCCTCTCAACGCATGGCTCTCATCTCAGCATCTCTCTGCATCTGCCAAGACCCGCACTCCCTGCCCAGGTGAGCCCTGGCTTAGTGCTGTGCGACTCAGACAGCTCCCTCAACCTCTCTGGCCCTCAATTTCTCTTCCCATTCAACAATAATAGGAGTAACTGACTCTCCAACTCCCCTAGGAGTAGGACTAAAGGGGATGGAGCTCAAAAACAGCTTAAGGGATTACAGTTAGACATCAGGGTGAACTCCCCTTGTTGTGGGCCAAGGCTGAAATAAAGTGCCCAGGGAAGCCCAAGGATGGTCTTTTCTATCTTTTCAGTGGGGGTTGGGGGTATCCAATCAGTTTCTTGTTGGAAGAGAAGTACTGCTGGCAAGCCAAGTACGCATAGTGCTTGGCATAATCAATATATAATAAGGTTTATAAAGTGAATGAGCCGCTGAGATGGGGGCTGAACCCAGGCCCTTGCCACTCTACCAGTGTGCCCGTGGGTGCCCGTGGGAGGAAGTGTCAAGGGTGGCCCTCCTTGAGTGTGGGCTGGACCTAGTGACTTGCTTCGAAAAAGAACACATGGGAAAAGTGATGGGCTGTCACTGCCACGGTTAGGTTACAAGACACGGTGACGTCCTTCCTCTCGGTGCTGTCCTTGTCTTTCTGGCCTGTGTGCTCTGTTGAAGGAAGCTGCCAGGCTGGAGGGACCCACGTGGCAAGGAACTGAGGGTGGCCACCGACCAATAGCCAGCGAGGAACTGAGTTCTGCCAACAGCAATGTGAGTGAGCTCGGAGGTGGGTCCTGCCCCAGTCCAGCCCCAAGATGAGGCCACAGCCCTGGCCGACACGTTGACTGCAACCTGTGGCAGTGCCTGAGACACAGAACCCAGCGAGGAGCCTACCCAATTCCCAACCCGCAGAAATGGAGATAACAGATGTGGTTCGTTCCAGCCGCTACATTTTGGGGTAATTTGTTACAGTGTCCCTAGCATGGAGGGAACAGAGTGGCCAAGTGATCTGCCCCAGGTCACACAGCACGTTCATGGGGAAATAACCTCCATGTCTGATGACCCGCTGCTGTTTCACCTGGCATCATCCCACTCCAACCCCCTACCCCACAGCCACAAACCCCCGCTCCGGGCCAGCGTGTGCTTTTCACCCCCTCTCCAGTGAGAAGCTCTTTGTCAACAGACGCGGCCTCCTGAGCTCAGCAGGACGCACGGGATCCACCCGGTGTGGCGCTGGTGAGGCCATCCCAAGGGCTCACGGGCAAGAAGGTTGCCAGCAGGGCGGCAGGAACACGAGTGAGGCATGAGCCGGGCACCCCTTTCACGGGAGCCTGGAGACAGGGAAAGTGAGGCCACGCGCCCTGGCCGTCGAGGGAAGCAGGAGCGTTTCCAGAGCACAGTGGAGCTACGGAAGCGTCCCCAGATCAGGCAGGTGAGAAATGCATGCACAGGGTGGGCCTCCTGGTGACAGGGAGGCTATGCAGGAGGACGGCCCGGGCTGGACCTCGGGACCCCCCACCCACCGACCCGACACTCTGGTGAGTCGTGGAACTACAAGTCCTGACGGAGACCCACCCTCCCGCTCCCGATGGCCCCGGCTCCCCACCACTCACTTGAACTGCGGGCTGTCCCGGCACAGCTCCACGTTGGGGCGCCGGCTCCGGCACTCCAGCCTCGTCTGTGCCACCTTCAGCGGGCACTCTTTGGCCATGATGGCCCTTTCGAGCAGCATGATGGTGTCCTCTGCCTGGAAGATCTCCTGCAGCGTCTGCGGGGGACACACGGGTGTCACCACTCACCAGCCCTTCTGGCCTCCTCCTGCTTGGGGCGTGCAGGGAGCGGAGGTCAACTAGGTCAGCCTCCGGTCAGGTGCTAAAGCTGCTCCTTCCCCAGCCTTGAACACCTGAGGGCAGGGACCTCCCTCTCCTAGGAGACCCTGAGGAGCAGCTTCAGGCACCTCTGGTCACTGTCGTCGCACTGTGAACCTGGGGACGGGCAAGTACCAAGGCTGGATCTCTAACATCCACTGGAGTTAGCCAGTGTTCAGTGGGAAGAAGGAAAGAAGGAAGGGAGGGAGGGAAGGAGGGAGGGAGGGAGGGAGGCAGGAAGGAAGGAAGGAAGGAAGGAAGGAAGGAAGGAAGGAAGGAAGGAAGGAAGGAAGGAAGGAAGGAAGGAAGTAAGGAAAGGAAGCAAGGGCAACATTTAAAATCTATTAACTTATTTGATCCTCACAAAATTCTAATGACAATTTGTCAGGTTTCATCACTTCTGCAATATAGATGACAGAATTTACCTCGAGAAAGGCTAAGCTACTTGTC
>CAUYRT010006326.1:0-14089 GCA_963574885.1 Lepilemur ruficaudatus | reverse complement strand
ACAGCTAACATTTGAAATGCCCTTGAAGAGAATACACACTCCGGAGGGGAGCATTTGAAAGACACTAATTAGTAGTCAACAGTTCAGTGACAGCCAGCTGAAGCAGTCAATTCCCCATCTCTAAATCTCCACCTAGAGACTTTGTTGGTGAGCACAAGAGGTATTCGAAATAATTTTTATGGGTGAAATTAATGGTATTCACGAAGTGTGGGTTGGCTAGAAGTATCATACAGGCACCGCTGCCCTTGAATAAATGAAGTATGAGGATCTAGAAAGCTTGAAAGCCCTGTATCCTTTACCAGTGGTGCCCCTAGCTTAGGGCTCCATTTAACTCCTATGTCCTGCCACTTAAAAGAGAATTTGTTTGTTTGATTCCACTGGAAGATCAGCTGAATTCAGCTGCTGACATGATGTCACATTTGCCTTAAGTAACCTTTTCATGCAAGGGTCCTTTTGAAAGTGCACACAGAGATGGTGCTTCGCCAGCTCATCAAAAAAATATGGAATTTTGTGTACATGCTCATGAATAAAGGTGTGCATGTGCTGTGGAAATCAGAGGCATGTTTTCATTGCAACATTCCACCTAGGTTGTGGGGGAGGGGACCTAGCTGTCACCTGGATCTTGTTATTGGAGGCCATCAACATGCAGCCAAAATGCCCTGCCAACTGTGAACGGCAGCATCAGCTTACATCATTCTTAGGCTTGTTGAGACTAGATTTCTTGTGAGAATATATTAAGAGTCTGAGTTTTGCAACTGTGTTGACTTAGAACCAAAGGAAGTAAGCCTGTATGGGCAAGGGATCAGCTGATATCTGGACCAGGAGTCAGAATAGCAAAAATAAATATTTAGAAGGCATTGTAGGCAATCAGGATACCATTATTTCCTTCGAAGAGCCTACCAAATGTATAATACAGTACAAGAAAGACTTTGCTAGGTGATGTAATAAAGCTGTGAGAAATCAAAGGAGGACAAGACAGGTGCCAATGATGGAACACATTGGTGGATATCAGGAAAGGCTTGATCTAGGTGATATAGTTGAGGTACCCCTTGAAGCATGAGTGGGATTCTCAACATACCAGGATAAGAAGCAGAGTTTGGGGAGAAGACTGTCAGGAAGGCACCATCTTAAGTATCAGGAACGGTGGTGAAGACGTACAACAAGAGGGGACCCATTTCAAGAATTGTAAGGGATTTATATGCTATTGATGATGTCACATTTCTCCTCCCTGATGTCTCTGTTCAGAAGTTGCTTACCTCTCTTGCCCACTTTCATGTAGAATATTGTATTTTTTTGTTGTTGTTGTTTTGTGGTTCCGGTGGGGTCCCACCAAGTGTTGGCTTGTCTGTTTTTCTTGAGAGTGCTGTTGCACTTCAGAATGGGTTATGTCTTTTTAACCTGAAACATAAAGAAAAATAGAGGCAAGCAGGAATCCACACATCATTTCACTGGCAAAACAACCTATCTGCCTCTGTACCCTGTCTTTTTTTCACTCCCGTTTCTATGGAGATGGCGTCTCTGCACCTATTAGAGACCAGTCCTAAGGCTTGTGGTCTGGATCCCAGTCTCATTCACCTTCTCAAAGGTCTTCACTCCTGCAATTTTATCTTCCTTTATTCTCCTGAATCATCACATTATCCCCCTCTACTAGTTCATTTCTATTATCATACAAACATGCTCTTGGATCTCTTATAAAAGAAATTGATCTCCTGTTTCCTTCCAGCTACACTCTCCTTACTCCCTTCACGTAAACTCTGGAGCTTGCTGTCTGCAGTCACTATTCCCAGTTCCCCACTGGCGTTCCCTTCTCAACGCATCTGATCAGGCTTTCTTGCACACCACTCCACTAGGGCCACTATTACCAAGGTCACCAGTGGCCTATTGCCAAATTTGGTGGGTATTGCCCTGTTCTTATCTGCCATAAACTTACAGTAGCATCAGGTATAAACATCACCTCCTAGAGCTCACAAGACTCCAAGTGTTTATTCTTCCTCTTTCTTAACTGGCCCCTTCTCACATTCCTTAGCTGGCTTTTCCTCCCCTGATCAATCTACACATATCCCTATGGATATGGCTTAGGAGCCATCTGCTGAATATGCCAGGTCTTCTGCTCTAGCCCTGACAGCTTGTGTATTCTCTAGGACTCTTATTTCTAACAGTCAACTTGGCATCAATGCGTGGATGTCTATCCAGCAGCCATCTCAAACTTGCCATGGTCAAATGAAACTCTTGAGTTTTCCCCTCAGTTGTCACCCATGCTACAACTTTTCCCAACCAAGTAAACAGCCCCAACAACCAACTAATTGCTGAAGCCAGAAATAAACAAGCAAACAGACAAAACTTAGATACCCAGTAATTCTATCTGAAGCCTTATGGACTCTACCTCTGAGACAAATCCAAAAACCTCTATAATCTCTACAGCTGCACATCACATTTAGAATGAAATCTAAACTCCTGACCCTGACTAATGCAGGTCGACAGGACCTAACCCCTTCCCGCCTTTCCAATGTCAAAGTATTCTACCCCAACACCGACTAATTATGCTCCAGGCAGCTTACTGGCTTTCCTGTCTGTGAATGCATTAAGTTCTTTCCTGCTTCAAATTCTAATTCCACCTATTTTCCTGTCTGCAATGTTTTTTCTTATGATCTGTACATGGTTTCTTCCTGCTGGTCATTCATATGTCAGCCTAAATGGTGTCATTTCAGAGAGGCCTTTCCTGACCACTCAGTCCATCGGAAGTACCCTGCCACTCTCACTTCTTGCTACTGTGCTCAGCATAAGACTTAACACCATATGAAATTCTTGTTCACTTATTCATATACGTTTGTAGCACATCTGACCCCAGTAGCATGTAATTTCTAGGTAGTGAGACGAAGTGCCTTTTCTCATAAACAATGACCTCCAGGGATGAGTGCTCAAGCACTACTTGTTGAAGGAATGAATGAAATATTGCAAAGAAGGTGTCTCAGAGCCTTAGCTCACTGGAAGATTGCTTTAATTTAGCAACGAACCTTTAGACAGGCTAACAGAAGCGCAGGTGCATTGTCAGATGTATACGAGGTATACCTTCTCTATGAACTGACCTGGTTGAGTAAGAGTTAGGTTTTATAGCCACATCCCAACATCACCAGCCTCCAAAGTAGTGTGGCTGCAAATATATATGTTTGTACAAAGACATTTTCACAAAGGAAATATGAAGATGTGTTGAATTTAACCTTAGTCCTTCCTAAAAAGATCTAGAGGACTTAGCTCAGTATGTGCCCATAGTGTCACGCTATTGTCAAAGAACTGATATGACATTGGACTGGGTTGTTAGCAGTGTTGGGTTGGGATTGGGGGGGTGTTAGTCCAACTACATTCTGAACTGATGAGGCCCTTGCTACTCAAAATATGGTCCTCAGACCAACAGCAGCAGCATCAGCGGGAAGTTGTCAGAAACACAGAATCTCAGGCCCCAGCCCAGACCTTCTGAATCATAATGCGCAATTTAACAAGGTCTTTAGATGGTTCATGAACACATTAAAGTTTGATAAGCACTGTGCTTAGACTGTTTCCTCATAAACCTAAGTATGGTTTTGAGCACTATAGTTTATGAGGGATAAAGACAGACCTGAAAGAGAACTGGGATGGTGAGAATACCTAAGACCAGGTCTCAAGTGAAGGCAGCCCCTCCCGAAGGAGATAGTCAAAATATGTAACAGCAGTTCTGGGCACCTGCCAATCTGAACAGGGGCCAGATGCAGCACGGGGTCCTTGGGCACCCCCTACACTGTGCCACCCCTTTAATGTAGATATATTGGGGGGCTCTCCCTACAAGGAGTGTCCAGGTGATGGGAGGGAGATATACAAGAGGTCGTTTGACAATGGCTATTTATCACAGATAAATTTTATTATAGAATTGTCTCACCATTTTAATGGTGTGGCAAAATGGTAAATATCTGTTAAAATCATCCTCATTCTGTCCTACCTTTTTTTCTTGCGCATATCATGATCATTGGGCTTACCATGTTGTTGTGTTTGTTGATTCAATGTCTGTCTCCCCTGCTAAACTGTATCTCATCAATAACTTGACCTGTGTCTTATCCCTGACTTTAGTGAGTACTTAATTATTTACTGAAATTAATAACTGAATGAATGGCTGAATAAATGAATCAACAAAATGGAGATGTAAGGCAGTCATATGAAGGAAAGTTCAGACTTATTTTCTGTCATTCCAGATTGTAAAACCAGTATACTAGATGGAAATACCAACAATGCAGATTTGGGTTCAATCTCAAAGAAGAAACTTCTGAAAATTAGAGGTGTGAAAAAATAGATTGAGATTTGCTAGGAGGAGTAAAATTTCCTGGAACCAGAATTACTCAAACAATCTAATAAACCATTTGACGTACAAACCATAAAAACAAGATGTTTTTATGTTTATAGATGAAGAAATTTCAACAGCCGTAAATATACGAAAAATTTGCTCAGCCTCGCTGGGATTCAGGGGAAATTAAAATTGCAGTAGCATACCATTCCAAACTTGTATCAACACATTTAAAAATCTGATTATACCAACTGTGGGCAAAGGATATGGTGGTTTAAATTGTTATAACCACTTTAGAAAGAACTAATTTATTTCAAGATAGGCATAATCTACAATTGAGCAATTCTGCTTCTCAGCATCCATTCTAGAGTTTTTTTTTTTTTTAAATGAGATATCCTAGTGCATAAACAATGAGATCTACAGAAAGATATTCATTGCAGGCCCACTTAAAATGGCTAAAAACAGAGGAGGGGGATCCAACTATTTATTCGTAGAATGGACAAATCAATGGTCATTTATGCAATGGTTTACTACACAGCAGTTAAAATGAATAAATTGAATCTGTATTATGATAAATGAGACGGGCAAGTTACAAAGGATAAACAGGGCTAGATGCATGTTATGTAACTTTAATGAGGATTGCGGATAGAAAACCCAGAGCATGTATGCAGATTATTTACACCAACTTCAGAAGTACATTACTCCAGGGAGAGAGGAAAGATAAGGAAAAAGGATGGGGAGCGGAACATCAGCCCTGGCCATCATGTTATTTTTTCCAAGAAAGATCTCAGTATTAACGAAATGTCAACATCTCTTCCAGAAGGGTGTTGAAGACATTGGTGTCTGTTATATTATTGCCTGAACTTTTTGGTATCTGACAATATGTAATAATTCTTAAAAGTTAAGGGTAACCAATTGTCATGGAAATTGATGGGATTGGAGACACAGGGGTGCTCACTCTGTCCTTGGAGCTGGTTCCTATCTCTTTCTTCTACAATCAGCTGTTCCAGGGTGGCCAGAAACTTTTTCTCTAAGGATGGAGAGAAGGCAGACCAGAGGTTCGGAGTTTCTTGGTCATTATCCAGCCCAGCCTTTTGACACAGACTTCTCGTTGAATCCCCCTGCCTGAGAGCAGAAGGTCTGTGTTCATTAGTAGGAAAACCCATCAAGTTCCAGAAAGGAAATGTAGGTCAGAGAAAATGTGACAGATGGAGAGTAATGAGATCCTCAAGCCGTGGTGGGGACACTCAGCCTGCTTCCTCACTGACGTCAGCCCATGCACCCCTACATGGGCAGCCAGAGGAACCCTACTCGCTTGCTTTCTAGCTCACACTGTGCTTTTCACCTGCATTATTATCTCCTGAGATACTTACAACACCTGTTAGGTAAATGGGAGCATCCTGGTTTTTTCGAAGTGAGGGGACAAAGGTTCAATAAATTGAGTGGTTTACCAAGGATCACACAGGTAATAAAAGGATGTCTAGACTTGAACTGAAGTTTTCTGATGCTGAATATTCGTAGACTACAGGCAATATTATATTACCTTTCAACTTCTGTCCTTAGAACCTTGTTCATTTAGTACATTGTGTTATGCCCTTCCCTGCATCCAGCATGGTTTTGAGATCCTGAAAGGCATACATAAAAGATTTTCATCAGGATGGAAATGGGGCTGGAGTTTGGGAGCGGGCAGCAAAAGAAGGAATGGAAGTAAATATACCAAAAGCCAGGCCAGAGTGATTAATTTAATATTGAATTAGTATGCACTTCCTGGCACAGGAAGACATGGCAGGATATATGGTTTAATTGTCTGATAAAGGGAAGCTTGTCAGGGTGTCAGGAGAGACAAATGTTTTCCTTGGACCTTAATTTAAAAAGGAGAGATCACATAAAGTCTTATACAGAAAGCTGGTATAGTTACATTTCCATTCACCATGATCTCCTCATTGGGGGACAAAGTGCTATGTGATTGATTGATTGCATTTTATTGAGATTAACATAAAATGCACAAATAATTGTGCACATTGATTAATTTTACATATATGTATACCCATGTAACCATCAGCCAGGTCAAAATATAGAACATTTTCAGCACTCAAGTAGGCTTTCCCTAGTCAATTCCCTAGTCAATTACCAATTTAGAACCCTCAGCGGACAGAGGTAAAACCTATTCTGACTTTTATAATCAACTTGTTTTGCCTGTTCTTAAACTAAATATAAATAGCATCACACAGGATGTGCTCTTTGTGGCTTTTTTTACTCAACAATCTACTATGAGATTCACCTGCATTATTGCAGGTAGCAAATGTTTGTTCTTTTTCATGGATGTGCGATTTGCCATTGTATGAATACAAAACATGCATTCATTCTACCGTCAATAGGTGTGTAGCTTGTGTACAGTTTTTGGCTATAATGAATAAAGCTGATGAAAACATTCTTGTACATGTCTTTTAGTAGACATGTGCACTGATTTCTTTTGCACATACAGCCGGGAGTGAAATTATCATAGGGTAGGTGGAATCTGTAGTTTTTATTAACCTTAGAAGATAATGTCAAACAGGTTTCCAAAGTGCCTGTACCAATTTATATGGGAATTCCAGTTGCACCACATTCTTGCCAATACTTGGTATCATCAGCTGTGTTAATTTTAGCCATTCTGGTGGTGGTAGTGGTATTTCCTTGTGGTTTTAATTTGTTTGATGAGTAATGACGTTGAGCAAGCTTTCATACGCTTGCTGGCCATTTGGATATCCTCTTTTTTGAAGGATCTATTCAAACAAGTCTCTTGCCCATTTTAGAAAATTGGGTTATTTGTCCTTTCCCTATTAATTTGTAGGAGTATTTCTGGATACTGCAAGAGTATATTGGATACAGTATATTTTAAATTCAAGCCTTTTGCCTGGATGTATCTTCTCTGAAGTCATGAGTTACCTTTTAACTTCTTGGTAAACAGAAGTTCTTAACTGTGATGAAGTTGAATTTATCAGTCTTTTCCCTTAGGGGTCAGTGCCATTTGCTCACACAGTAGTAACATTCTTTGGGGGTTGGGGGAGGGTAAGCTCACAACTAATAGACACAGAGAGCGTTGTAGTGGGGGAAAGGGCATGTCTCAAATCATGGTTGCCATGTGGCAAAGTCATAACATGTAACCAAAATGTTTGTACCCCCATAATTTTCTGAAATAAAAAAAAGAAGCTTTTGCCTACCTGAGGTTTCTGACGATATCTCCCTGTATATTCTTCTAGAAGAAGCTTTATTGTTTAGTATGACAATTTTAAAGACATAAACTTAAGAGTTGCATCTTGGTTTCAGGTTCCAACTTTCCTGCTTATCAGATGAATGACTCTGATCAAGTAATTTTGAGCTTCAGTTCCTTCCTGTGGAAATAAGATAAAGTCTACCTAATAAATTTGTTGTGAGAATTAAATAATATTTGCCTATAAAGTATCTAGTGCAGAGTAGACTCTCAGAAAATTTAGTTGTTATCCTTTTTCCCATTCTTTCACATAAAAGTTTGCAACATTTAGGAGTATTTGTCTCTTACACTTAAAATATTAATAAATTAAACATTTGTTTAGCATCTGCTCTTCGAGGGTCACAGTGAAGAAACAAAACTAAGGTTCTCTTCTGTTGAAGAGACAGTGACAACAAGGGAAGAATGAAATAACAGTACTAAAATTAAGCAATGATTAAAAACACGACTTAAAGAGTATTCACAGAGGAGTGCAGGATAAATTGCCAAATAGATGAAAACTGTCATAAACATTTAGAGAGGAGCCTCCTCTGTTTCAATCTGCAGTAGCAAAGGAGACTTTCCACGGGTTGGTGATGGTTTCAGCCAGAGTGTAAATAACATTTGTACAGGATGGGGACATATCTCAGATGGAATCTACTGATGGAGCAAGAAAACAAGTTGCATTTACAGGGGGCATTTTTCTAGTTGGCTGGAGTGAAAGACTCGGTTATATGAGGATTGGGAGATACTGCTAGCGGTCGGTTAGTTCATTAATATGTTTAAGCAGCCACTGTGTGACCGTTTATGTGATGCTTAGTTTTCTAACTTAATTCCCTGATGTATGTGTGTACCTGTGTATATATACATATCTAGGTACCTGTATGTGTGTATATATATACACGCATATACCCATGAACAGTGTGTCCTCACTCTTATCCATATGTTCTTAGAAACTGACTTTAAGTGAAACAATATGTAACAAAACCATTTTTTTCTCATCAACATTATAACAAAACTTTGAAGGAGATAACATTATTGTCCGTCTGTACACTGCAGTTTCCAAGAACCTGTTGATGACATTGAGGACTTACTCTGTGTATGTGTGCGTATACACATAATTATTTTACCTATTATATTTTAATGAGAATAAATAGCAGTTCAATGCAGTATGTTACAGAAACTAAGGAAAAAGTTAAGATGAGTGCCATGGTGCTCAATCCTCAGAACAAGTACAGTAAGGACTGAGTAATGGGCATTGGGTCTAGGACATTTGAAGCTCCTTGGAAGGATACGTTTGCATTGTCTGGGGAATGAAAATCAGGTTGCAGAAAGTTAAAAAGCAAGCTGGGAGAAGGGAGTGGAAGTGGGAGTGATGGAGGGCTTGTTGCTCTGTGCTCTGCTGTCTTTACACCTGTGGGTTAGGTGAGCTCACATCTCAGGCCATGGAGTTCCCAGCCTGTAGGTTGGGAAGAATAGCCCTTGTACTACAGAGAGAGTGCTCTCTGCAAGCGTGTCCACATACCAAGAAAGGCGTGACTCCAGAGGGTGACCACAGCAATTCACTACCAATTAGCCATCTTTTGTGAGTAGACGGCCTTTGGACAAAATCCTTCTGTGAGCATCAGCTTCCTGAATTAGTAAGAAAGGTTTTTTTTCCTCCTCTTAGGGTTGCTAAATGGCTTGAATTAAATAGTGTATATAAAGTAACAAACATAGTGCCAGGAAAAGTAAATGCTGTATAAGTCCCTTTCCCTTCTTTTAAAAAAAGAAATTTCATGGACAGGAAAGAAGGGATGTTGTACAGAGAATTAAAGATAGACATCAAGAAAAAGACCAAAAGAAACAGAAACACACAGAGGCAGAGACAAAAAGAGAGTGTCAGAAGGAGATAGACAGAGACAGGCAGAGGGAGGCAAAAAGAGGAGAGACAGAAGGACAGAGAGATGTCAGCATGCAGAAGTTTGTGTGTGATTTAGAAGCACAGGTGTGGAAACAGTATAGGCAACACTCACCTTTCACAGGTACCGTTTATGCCATTCCACACCTGGCTCCTGAAACCCCATTAGCTGTGCAGAGAGCAGGTCTTTCCAGGGCATGCTTCATGGTGCAGCTGATGCCCTATTAGGAAGACGCCGTGTCATGGAATTGGTCTTCGGGTTCCCTAACAGTAACTGAGATTTCCTGGTAAATTGTAAGTTGGCATATACAATGAGGCCTCCCACAGCGTGATGTCCATTGTCATTTTCTGCAGCAAATCAAAATTGAATCTAAAGGATTATCAAGTTTTCTGAGCTCAGAGTAACACTCCAGGCTCCCTTCGTTAATAATCACCCTTAAGGAGATTTCTCTGATTTGACATGTATCTTTTATGCATGAGTCAAAACAAGTAAGTAAGAATGAGGGGAAATTGTTTCGCCAGCAGCATAGTGGCCAGTGTGTGAGTGAGAAATTATGCTCTGGAGCAGTCAGTGTCCTTTGGATTTTCTGGCTCCCATCTGTAGGACTGAAAATAAAATATTAATGTTGGGGAAACTCATTATTTTTAAGACTAAGAAGAGAAGTTGTTAGGGTCTTCATTGAAATCCAGGTCACTGGTTCTGGGGAACTTAAACACAGTGGGAGATTTTACCTCTTTAAAAATTTTATAACATTTTTATACTAATCATAAAATAAATACACATTTCAAAAAAAAGTTGGAAAATACAGAAAAATAAAGGTTGGAAAATTAGCTTCACAATCTAACCACCTGAAAATAACTTTGCTTAACATTTTGTTGCATTTCTTTCCATAATATTTTTTCCTTCTCAAAATTAGGATCATATTTTATGTACATTTTTATCTTAATTTTTTTCATGTAGTATTTTTGGGTGAGGATTTTTCTGTCTTTAAATAATTTTTAAAAAGACCCATGGTTTAATATTTCCTTGTATGGATGTTCCATGATATAGTTAGCTAATGCTCTATTGCTCAATGTTCTATTACCTGTAAATTTATTTAGAGGATAGCAGCAACCATTTACTTAAGTCTGTCTTCCTAGGCCCATGGTAATTTCCCCTAAGGGGTCCTGTAGGGTATCCAAGATCATCAGACAATCTACACAAACCTGTAACCTAGTTTTACATCAGGTTCCAGCTCATCTCCCATAGGGGTGTGGCCAGGATTTGTTTCAATTTCTCTGAATGCTCTGTGAAAGGTAGGCTGCTGGTCTACCTAGAATACACAAACAACCCCTAGGTTTAAGAGAAGAGGGGGACCTACATTAACTTCGAGTTGCTTTATTTCTGACCCAGAACAAATATTATTATATATTATTTATTTTTAAATTTATGTTTAACTTATTCCATCTAGAATATATATTGTGACAAATTTAACAATGTTTGTTACATTTAGTCAATTTTCTTAGTAATTGTTAAATAACCCACTTCTTTGCCAGATTTTGATATTTCTTGTATCTTGTTTTAAAAATGTTAGGAAATATTTCAGCATCAACAATGCTATTTCACTGATCTGTCTGCCAATCACTTGTGAATAACTCATCTTACTAGCTTTCGTGACTTTATGAAGTTTTGATATCTGCACATGTAAGTCTCTAGCAATATTGTTTTTTAAAGGTCTGATTGGTTTATTCCTCCATATAAACTTTGGAAACTGTTTAAGTTACTGAAGATTCTCTTGATGATATTGAAATAGAATTTCATTAAAACTACATCTGTTTAAGAGTTGATATCTATTCAGTGTATCATTTCTAAAACAGGAATGATCTTATTGATCTCTATCTTGTCTATCTTACTCATCCCTTCTAAGGCTGTTTTCTTCCCAATTTTTAAAAACACATGTTTAAGTTTATCTGATAACATGTTTATTTATAATCATACCTCTGTCTCTTTGCCTACTTCAAAATCATGAATTTGTTTAAGCATACTGGAAAAACTGAAGACATGTCAATGTACCCATCATTCTAAAATAGCAAATAATATTTTGCCACATTTGCTTCAGATATTTTTAAACAAATAAGAATTGTAGTAATCAGTGTACCCCTTTCCAGTTCCATTCTCTACTCTCTCCATTCCTCTCAAGATAGAGAAACAATTTCTTGAAGTTAATATGTATCCACATTTTTATACATTTACTGCCTATGCATGCATGCATAAAATTTATAGTTTTGTGAGTTAAATATGCATATTACAAATATATAATTATATACTATATATGTATTTCATATTAGTGTTCAAATCTGTATTTTACTTGTTCTATTTTATCATTAGTTATTACTAATTAATCTTTGACTGTGCCCAATTTATAAATTAAATTTTGTTATAGGTAAGTATGTATAGAAAAAAACATATATAGGGTTTTGCACTATCCATGGTTTCAGGCATCCACTGGGGGTCTTAGAATGTATCCCCTGCAGGTAAGGGGGACTTCTCTAACACTGAATAGGGTGGATGTGAGTTTAGTGAGTCAATGTATGTAAAGTGCTTCGAACAATCCCTACCTATCAGAGCTATTTAAATGTTAGCTATGATCATTTCTTCTGTTGGCTGACTGTTGATTTGCTAAGAATATCTTTGAACCCAGCTCAAATCCAAAACCTGATGCCAGCTCACCCCAGTCCCTGTGGTGGCACCTTCATACATTGCATACTCACCAAGACCAGCATCTTTTCATGTAACACCATGGTACACTAGTGACACAAAAACTCAGTTAAGAAGAATATTGGTATATTGCATGCAAACTTCTTCAATCTTCCTATTCTATCTTTTTGACCTTGAAAATTAGAGCACAACATTTGCATCAGTAGCGCATGACATTGTCAGTGCCTGGTTTTGCCTACCTTTTGAAACTTATGATTGCATGATCCTGGATGTTCCAAATAAAGTGGACTTGTAGAATTGTGGAGCATTAACCTAATGATGAAAGAGCATTTACTTACTTTCTAACCAGAATATGGTCCAGGAACCTGGCCAGGATGATGAAAGCGTTTTATTGACTGAGCTGTATATATATGATCCATAGTGTATTTTTCCACATTTGTGCTTAAGTGATTTTTTTCTGAAAGTCGAGGGTGCTGTATCTCTCAGGAATGGCATCTGCCTGGCTTCTGTGATTAGACAGTATTGGTTTGTGAGAGTTTTTCTCTTTCTTTTTATTTCTTGGTTTTGTAATCATATGCCTGTGTGCAATATTTATAGAAGAAATAGAATGCTCTTGGCATTCCCAGAAATCTGAGAAAACCTATTGTTTGAGGGGGAAAAAATGGTAATTTTAAAGTGCATTTACCTTTATTCCTTTCGAAATTAACTTTTGGATGGGGTCTCAGAGGCAGCAGGCTCGTATAGATTCTCTTTTCATTTGCAATAATATTTGATTTATAAGTGGATAGACCTTGAGGATGCATGGCAGAGTTCTGTCGGTGGATGATGGGAGAACAAAAGACACTTACCGTAACTTATGGAACTTGTCAAACTGTTCTGCCCCATTTTCTCAGATGGAGAGGCACCTCCTGTTCCCTCTGTATGTTCCTTTCCCAGGATCCCTTTTCCACATGCCTATCAGACAGAATCTAGCCGTGACAGTGGTTTGCTCTGGTGGAATTAGTGCATTTGCTGTTAGAAAAGGTTAGACTTCACTGACTACTGAACTAATTTTCCAGAATAACTGAATTCAGATGTTCTGTTTAACCTGACAACTAATCTTTCCTTTTACAACTCTTGTTTAAAATCCTCTTATGTGTCGTCAGAAGAGCAGCCATTTGGTCCCCAGAAGCCCTGAGTCACAGTATTGCCTCCTGCTGTTAGCACCTCGGAAGATTTTCACTCTTCCAGATCTCAGTTTCCCCTTGATAAACAAGGGAGCAGAAAACAGTATTTCGAAGCTCCCTGCCACGTCTATAATTCTATGTCATATTTTCATTTTTCTGAGTATGCTGGCCCATATTTAGATAAAATTTAATTACAACTAAATTTCTTTATAAGATAATTATAACTCATTATATTCAATATCTTGTAGTTCATTCCAGTGGCCATTCTTACTGTACAGAACAGGAATTGAAGAAAGCATAGGGGCCGTGTTGAATATTTGCTGAAATTACTCAGAGAAAGGGGAGCCCCCATCCCACCCAGCCTTTATACCTTCAATAAGCTTACTCCCTTGACATGTGCCTCTTTTCTTCTAACTTCAATACGCAAGGAAAAGTGTCTGGGTCATCGCATTTCTAATTGTAACTCTGTGTTTTCTGTAGTCAGTTGAAATTGGCTTTATTGATTTATTGGCTGCAGGTGGTGATGAGGAAAGTAGGAGAAAGGGTCTAGGAGGGGAGGGAGGAAGAGCACATTCTTAAAAAAATTGTTAATACAAATATTTGTACATATGGGGTACATACGATACTTTGTTACATGCATAGACGATGTAATGATCAAGTCAGGGTATTTGGGGTGCCCATCACCTCAAGTGTTTATCATCTCTTTGTGTGGGGAACATTTCGAGTCCTCTCTTCCAGCTATTTCAAATGCACAGTACATTGCTGTTAACCAGTCACACTGCTCTGC
>CAUYRT010006324.1:0-27274 GCA_963574885.1 Lepilemur ruficaudatus | reverse complement strand
TTAGTTGTCCTATTAATTTCTTTCTATTTTTAGTAGAGATGGGGTCTCGCTCTTGCTCAGGCTGGTTTCGAACTCCTGACCTTGAGCGATCCTCCTGCCTCAGCCTCCCAGAGTGCTAGGATTACAGGCGTGAGCCACCGCGCCCGGCCGGAACTCAGACTCTTTACTGAAGATGTTATATGGAATCTCACCATCCCCTACGATCATTCAGACAGTGAATCTGAAATACTCAGAGGAAGAAGTAAGTTAGAGGAGATCTACCCTCTTGATCCTACGTGCAGTAGAGCAGTGGGCCCTGACTTAGGAATCCCCTCCCTCCGTGTTGTCGTGATGCCATTCTCCTTACCTTGGTCGCTAAGGAGTGGGCTGCTCCTGCTTCCAAGAGGACTGACGCCACATCTACCTGGCCTTCCCGGGCAGAGATGTGCAGTGGTGTGTACCCATTGGTCGTGGCTGCGTCTGGGTGAGCCATATGTTGTAGAAGCAGCTGGACAATTTCTGTCTTACCCAGGCGGGAGGCAATATGCAAAGGTGTCTGTTCCTCCTACAACTCAAGTCAAGTGGAAAGTTAGTGCCAGGCAGACCAAATGTCACTGCTAATATGTTTCACTCAGATGTTTCATGATGTCTTCTTGGAATCTCTAGGAACCCCTATCCAAAAGGAAACCATTTCTACTTCGACCACAGCTTATTTTATATTTTGCTATAGAAGTATCCTGTTTAAGTTACAAAATCTCCCTTAGATTTTTTCAAAAGTATGTACTTCCATGAACTTGGTCATTGTTTTCTGGGTACCCCCAAATATTTTTCAACTTATTAAGGCTTCAGTCCTCACTTATGTTTAAATATAAACCAACTCATGGTTTTGAATAAGAAAGAAATCTAGTCCAAAAAGTCCTAAGACCCAGATTCTCATCCAAGAGTTTCCACTTAGAGACAGGATTTATTCCGGGAACTGTATCAAGAGAAAAAGAAACAAGGATGCTGGAAAATCTTTGTTCTCACTGCATTCAGCAAGCCAAGGATACAAATGCTGGTCATTTTCTTCAAGGGGAAACTGGATAAAGAAGATATTGTAATCTGGTTTATAAAGATATTTTTTTTCAGGAAACATTGCAGATGGGTCTGAGACTTGCATCCAGGACTTCAAAGATGAAGTGGGACTCTGGCAAGAAGCAAATAGGGTGAACTATTTGCCAAGTGTTTTTCATTTTAAAACAAGGGATATAGCTGGGTTTAAGGGACAGGGAGGACAAATTCTAGGAGGCTCAAGACATCACCTGACTCTAATGTGTGGTCAGGAATAATGTTTTCAGTGTTAAGAGAACCAGGGCAAACCACTGTCTCTTATAGAAAGAAAAGTGAGTGTAACCCTAGTGATGAAAAGAAGTCTATCTTTACAATCTGCCCAAGGGCTAGCTTCCAGGGCCAGGAATGAATGGAGAAAAGGTATAATAGAGCAAGGAAGATTTGTCTGAAAAAATGCAATATCTTAAATTTATGACAACAACAACAAACAGAGGGAGCTATAGGAAGAGAGGAAATAACATTGCATGAATTTCAAGGTGGTGAGAAGTAAATAATAGTAAAACAATAATTTTTTTAATTGTATTGGGATTTTATGAAAATTTGCAATTTATAGCCTTTCTTCATGTGTGATGCAGATGTGACCCAATTCTTAATACTAGAACTGGAATGAAGGCATAGAATGTATTATTATTAGACCATTTTTCAGATAAAGGAAGTAAAAGGAATTGAGTAAGACCTCAAGGATTGTTCAAGGTCAGTTCACTATTAAAACAGAACTATTCAGGCATTGGATTCTAAACACAACATTTCTTTACCTACACATCCTATAGAAATAGACACGGTAAGACAGCCTGTAAGAAAACTACAAGACGAAGTGACTCTCAACAGGAAAGGAGATTATTAGAAGATCCATCTTTCTCTGAAATACACGGGAGAAAATAGAGGAATGGGGAGAATAAACAGTTACAAAAATAAATGGTTAGCAAAACAACAACTACAAAAAAACCCCAAGGGACTTGAGAATAGCTATGGAGGACATCAGTCATTTCTGAGTTTCCCTTCTCAGATCTCTGCCCTGCAGAATTTGACACAGGTGGGTACTGAAGTGACACACTCTAAAATGTGTTTTTTGATGAGTTAGGGGGAGAACTGAGCTCTCATGACCCTTTAATCCATAGCTGAGAAGTGGCAATCCTTTGATTGGTGGTGGCTACGTAACTGATCAAATTATCAACTATTGTTTCCTGTTTCTCAGATCATGGAGCATTAATGTACTTTTGTTTTATGTTAAGAAGACGTCTTGCTCACTTTTTAAAAATTTTTTGGTACAAGGCCGGGCATGGTGGCTCAAGCCTGTAATCCTAGTACTCTGGGAGGCCGAGGTGGGTGGATTGCTCAAGGTCAGGAGTTCAAAACCAGCCTGAGCAGGAGCGAGACCCCGTCTCTACTAAAAATAGAAAGAAATTAATTGGCCAACTAAAGATATATCGAAAAAATTAGGCAGGCATGGTGGTGCATGCCTATAGTCCCAGCTACTCGGGAGGCTGAGGCAGGAGGATCGCCTGAGCCCAGGAGTTTGAGGTTGCTGTGAGCTAGGCTGACACCATGGCACTCTAGCCTGGGCAACAGAGTGAGACTCTGTCCCAGAAAAAAAAAAAAAGAAAAGAAATTTTTGGTACAGTCATATCTGAAAGTGAAGAAAGAAAGAACATACAAATTTTGCTAAGAAAATCTTTCAACCTGTAACCAGGGATACAAGACCTTTTGAGGTCTGGGCAATTATATCCCTGTTGAATTGCAAAAGTTGAATTTACTGCCCCAAACTAAAGTTACTTTAAGCCAAGGTGAAGAATTGAGAAAATGCCGAAGATAAAGATTCGTGGGAATTGTGCTTTAGGCGGTACAAAGGCAATATATGTAACCCAAATATAGGTATCCCCGTAATATTTTGAAATTAAAAAAAAATCCTTTAAAAAGAAAAAAATTCATGGGAAGAGGTAAAAAAGTGAGGGAGCATGATCCCCAGGGCTTCTTCCTGTTATGAGAGGCAGTAATTGGCCCACCATCGAGCACCACTGGCGGACACAGCCTACACCAGGAGGTGGACGAGCTCTGCTTCCCTACTGCAGCCCACTGTTTTATTTTGCTCCAAAGCAACCAAAATTAGGGAACCTTGCTGATCCCCAACTCATTTTACAAGGAGACAAACATATCAGTGGCTGGGGCAAGGTTCAAAAACTTGATACATTTCTGCTATTAGTTACTGGCTAACAGGGTTCCCAGGAACTAACTCTACTGGCAGTGAACTAAAGTTCTGAGTTAAACTGCAAGTGAGTTTAAGCCCAGGGACCCTGTGATTGCACAATCCCTAGAGCAGATGCCAGGCCCCATAATTGAGCCAATAGAATAAATTTAAAGCAAGAGAACTCCCAGATGGGCAGGCCTTGGTGGCCCTCCCAGTTATGTGCATTGAGGACACAGGACAAGAAAGGGCCTTCCTGAGAGCCAGCCTCGGGGCAAACACATTGGCTGACCCAAGGAACTCAAGCTACATCTCATGTTCTGGACTGGAGACTAGAGCACAATGCTTGCACTTTTTAAATTGGAGATACTGTTGTGATTATACGGTGTTTCTTTTGTTATGGATTGGGAGTAGGCAAAAATATGACGTAGCCCTATGGTCACATAACTATGAAATATTATTTCTAAACTCGATTTAGAAGATCTTGGACTATCCAGCAATCGTGACCTTGGCGCTTAATGTAGTAATTCAGCACAATTTTTTACTATTTCCCCTTCAGGCAAGGGTAAATTCTAGAGCAGCGGTATTAGGTTAAGAGAGGGTGTTTTCAAAAGTATGTTTGTGTGTGAGCTGGGAAACCAAGAGGTAAAACAGAGCAGATTGGTATGTGTCCATCTTTCTGCCCAATATCCTGTCCTATACCCTTCTTCTGGGCACAGCCCTCCTTCTTGTGAGGTAAGCGGACATCCCATACTCCATGTGGCTCTGGAAGGGCTGCCAATCATCTTACCCCATCTCATGGGCTGCATGAATGGACATCGGCTCAGGCTTGATCCTATATCCTGGTCATAGCCATCAGCTCACAGAGGGATTGTGACTAATTAGAAACCAGTGGTTTCCTTGGATGGGAGAGAGAAGGGCTCTCTTTGCATTTGAAATGAGAGGTGATGTTGTCAGCAGAAAGTGTTACTAGAAAGGTACAGAACCAGAGGAGAAATCCTTGCTTATCCTAACTCTGTGCAAGTCAGCACAATCTTGGATTTGAGAACCCTAAGCCACTCTACAACACAGGGTTGCTCTCTGTAGAAAGGAAGATAATTTGTGCTCAAATGCTTTATGAATGATAAAGCACTGTACAAAGCTTAACTAAATCAAAGAGTTCCAGGGAAACACTGAAGGATTAAATGAAAATCAAAAACTCATGGTGAAAGTGCACGTTAAAGAGAACTCGTGAAAAGGCAAACTCCAGCTCCTTGCAGCTCAAAGTATAATCCCAGGATCACAAGCACTGACATCACCTGTGAATTTGTTAGAAATGCAGAACTGAGTGACAATGTGCATTTTAACAGGGTCCCAGGTAATTTTTATGCATAGTGACCTCTGGAGAGCACTGCTTCATAGGACTGTGATATTAGCATTTTTCCTGTTCACAATAGGAGGATGCTATGGGGAAGGAATTTCAGTTGCATCTTAGAATAGGTGGTAGAGCTGAAAAGAAACA
The DNA here is from genome assembly GCA_963574885.1 of Lepilemur ruficaudatus. Taxonomy (NCBI): domain Eukaryota; kingdom Metazoa; phylum Chordata; class Mammalia; order Primates; family Lepilemuridae; genus Lepilemur; species Lepilemur ruficaudatus. Next base: position 22,502 of record CAUYRT010006324.1, on the reverse strand, counting down.
ATAAACGAAAGCTAACATGAAATCTGCTACTTAAATTAGGAGGAATAAAGAATTAAGAGCTACTCATTCATATATAGAGACCACGATACTAAATGTAGTTGCAAAAGAAAAGTAAAAAGGTAGAATGGATGGAATCTATGTGTTAGATAAATCAATAAATGTCATAATATTTCAAAGGAAAGAGTCTGTAACTAGTGGGGTTTTCAGGGAAAGAGCTTCAGAGGGTCTCCAAAATGGGGTGAGGCTATAACAAAAGGTTACATCAATACAGAAAATTTGGCAGAAATACGTGAAAATGCATACATTTCCAATAAAGTAGAAAAAATTGAAATTTGAATAATAGAAAAACATTAAAGGGTTTATTTTAAGAGAGAAAAATGGAAAATTTTATTATAAAATATCGATTGCAAAAAATTTACAGGACATCAACACAATTTCTGGTAAAAATAGTGAAATATATGATACCCAAGAGTGCATTGGTTGACCTCAGAAATATTTTTAACATAGCCGAAAGCCAGGTAACCTTAAAAGAAAACAAGAACTGTGTCATGGCAGGGTTACATATTCAAGAATACAGTTGAATAACAAAAGCTCTAAACATATAAAAACATAACATACAAATGATGATTAACAAAGAACAGAAATTTTGTGTACAATGGATAGAAAGATAGATTTAAAACTAAAACAACAAGAGTCAGGTCAAGGCTGCCAGTTAATCACTGGATTCTGCATGAAGATCTGCGGAACCCATTACCAAAAACATGCCTATGTAATTCATCAAGTCAGCAAATCTTAAGAAAGTATGGAAAGCAGAGCATAATTTAAATAGTTCATGAGAATCCCAATGATGCTAGGGTGAAAGTTAATGGAACAACATGGAAAAGCAAATAGGAAATACAGTGACATTGATAGAAATTACTGATGTATTCAGTGTAAAGGAAGATGAGAGAAGAAACTGGGAAGTGAAATTTGAAAAAAAAAAAAAAAAGAAGAAGAAGAAGAAGGAAAAATCAACCTGTGAAGGAATTAGAAGTGATTAGAAACAGGAAAAGTCTGATCAAGCAATCTCCAGTGCTTCAATTCTATTTTGGAATAGTGGAAATGCAGAATGTCTAAATATGTAAAATCAGAGTAAGAAGAAAAGTAGGCATCATTATAAAAAGGAGGGACGTGAAACAAATGAAGGGAAAACATCATAACTTTGAGTACAATTTGCTTTTAAGTAACCAGTAAGGAATGACTGGAACTGTGATTGGTTTTGGTGGCAAGAAATAAATTGTAATATGTATAATAGTATCTATATAACAAAGGTTAAATTTAAAAATTCATGAACCTAAAGATATGTGAAAGTGCTTTACTAGGTAAAAAAAATATTAAAATGTTAGTCAATGTCATCTTTCTTCGATGCTAAATTGTACATTTTTTCAGATGTTAGTGTTTCTGAAATTGGGGTGCATTTTTCATTGTGTGTATTTGCTTATATAGTGTTTCTTTTTTCTGCCTAAAATACTGTTATTGGATTGATGGAGTGCATGGCATTTTCAAAGCAAGGAGCCGAAGAATGATACCCTCTGTTACAGCTAGGACTCAGGCACTGCGGTATTCAACCCCAGAGCGCCAGCACCTACCCTGGCTCTGGCATCGACAAGGGCGCCGTTTCTCAGGAGGCACCGGACCACTTCCACCTGCCCCGCCCGGGCTGCCATGTGCAGGGCCGTCTCCCCACGCTGCCAGGAAACAGAGATCGTCGAATCATAAATAAACCCACTGCTCTGCGTGGTAAAGTACAAAGTTGTCCCTTTTGTGAAATTCAGCAATATATCCAAGGTTTTAAGAAATCTATTAAAAAGCATCATTATTTAGCCTGAAAAAATATGGTTTTGTATCTTCTCCAACTTTATAAGGATAAACAAAGATTTATTTAATTCATTTTTTTCAGTTCAGAACAAACTTGTCCATTTACCCCAAACATCCAGCATACCCTGAGGTTTAACGTCACGATCATCCTAGCATAACTTAAATCGGTTTTGGTGATAAAGTTATCTTTTACCCTACAAACCAAAAACCTGTCATTGTTGTACTTAACTATGCTGTCACAACTTGATCCCATTTTAGTGAGAAACTCTAGGTGCTGAAGATCAAGTCAATACATTGCAAAAAATCGCATCACTTGTACATACATCATTTCTTTTCAAAATTCAAAATTTATATCTGAATTAAATTATTATTTTACACCTGATGCATCTTTGAAGGCAATGACAATTCATACAAGAAATTTGATTTGCCTAGGAGGTCCCCTATTTAAGGTTAATCAGCAGGTTTAATTACAGACGGTTATTTGAGAGACAAGAAAAGTCATCGTCAACAGTGTCATCATTTGAGGCAGGCTGCCCTGGGCATCATTCCTCAAATAGCTTCGTTCCACACCAGGTATGACACACTTATCAGAAAGTGGTGGCTGAAGGTGTAGCATGAAGGATAAAGATAGATTAAGAGAATTTTCTCATTGAGAAGCCAATTATTACTCTACTTCCTCTAAGAGAGAGGTTTTTAAAAATCAGCGTAATTTAAAACCATATGTATAATAGTTCCAAAGAAGGCAGGGTTTCATTCATTCAAATAATTTTCCAGCTATAATAGAACAAGATATTCAAATAAAAGTTATTACAGATTGATTTACCACAACTATTCTAGAAAATAGGCTGATTTCAATCAAGTAAAGCAAACCATTCCAAAGAAACTAAATTGATTTTAAAGTCAGTTGTGGTCATTGGATATTTCTAACAAACTCCAGTGAATAATTTCTTCTGATTACTTGCACAACAAACCCTTAAGTCCAGAAACTAGAAGGTGAATTTTAGTTTGGTACAAGGCTCACAGTTAATTTTCCCCAGTTTTTAGAGATCCATTCCTTTTAAAGTTCAGAGAAATTCATGTCAAATGATTTGATTGTAAAAACAGTAAATTGGATGTCTAATCTAATTTGCTTTTCTTTGCTGATGACTCATTTATCCTCTAATGGCCTTACTTTGTGATGACAAATTTTGACTTTTGTCAAGTAAATGTATCTGGAATATGTTGTTTTACAAAATGACATATTATTGGAATAGCAGTATTTGTCTTCAGACTTCAGATGTATGGTTGGAGTTTTCTTCTTTGGACAACCAGGGTTTCTATTAATAACTTGTTTTCTGTATCATTTAAAACCTATCTCTAAATAGGTGAGGCTAAGATCTTCTAACTAAAATCATCCTTGTGGATATGTGGGGGTTGGTTCCAGCCCTCCCTCCTCGCCAATTCCAAAATCTGAGGGTGCTCAAATCCTTTATATAAAACAGTGTAGTTACATATAAGTTACATATAACTTATGAACCTCTTGTGGTATACTTTAAATCATCTCTAGATTACTTATAGCACCTACTACTATGTAAATGTTATGTAAATAGTTGTTATATTATGTTTTTAAAATTTGTATTTTTTAATTGTTATATTATTATTTTTTTAAATATTTTCAATCTCAGGTTAGTTGAGTCCACAGATGCAGAACCCACAGATATAGAACCCGTGGATATGGAGGGCAAAGACTAAAAGGCTAGCAATTTTACTAATGTTGGTAGAAATAAAGGCAAGAATAAATTTCCTTTTGAGAAATTAAGTCAAAGAAGTTCCAGGAGCTCCCACTCCATGATGAATTTACATATTTATTTTACAAGCTAAGTTTATCAATAAGGGGTTTTCAAAACCTAAAAAATGTTTCCAATACTAGTCAATATTTCTAAAGCCCTTATTTTATACTTAAAATAAGTTATTTTTATGGCTTTTACACATTTGAAATAAAACGTAAACTATTAAACTTTTTATTCAAAGAAAAGTTACATATACATATATACACATATCTCCATCGTTTCTCCACTTTTTAACAATGATCGTGTTTAATTCGTATTTAATGACTCCAGGGTAACAAACTTTTATTTGTTTAAATTGCCCTTACCCTTTTATATTGTATAATCATTAATTATACGTAAGTATAAATAAGAAAATGAAGGACAGCGTGTGTTGTTGTAATTAATAACTTCCATTTCTTGATGGTTGTGTATCCCATCTTATTCAATAGCTTTGTTTTCTTTATCATAAACTAATGGAATTTAAGGATTGGGGGAAAGTTTTAAGCATAATATAAAGTGTGAACTTTACCCCGAATCCATTGGTTTGTTATAGGAAGATGAGAAAACTGTAGTATCCTACATTCTACTCTGAACAGTCCTAAAAGTGCTTGGTTTTCTGCTTCCATGGTTGTCAATGAATACTTTGAATTATAGATGCATTGGAACTGGCAGTTCAGCATTCTGGGTTTCAAAGTGCATTTATAAGCCCTTTGGAAAAGGAGGTTTTCAGTACAGCTTATCTGTACTTGATTGAGTTACTGGGACACCTCACACTTTGAGCGAATCTTCAGACAAAAACAAGACTGGCGAGAGAATGAATATGCTCATGTCCAAAGCAGGTACTAAATAAATTTCATGCCACTCCTCTCAGTTGTTCAAACTGGCTCTGCTGACAGCTACATCGACTTCCACTGCGGCTGCGTCAGGTTGGAAAGCATCAAAGCACAACAAACAGCATTGCATCCAAAAATGCAACATGATTTCAGGCAACACACAAAGGCTTCAAGGGTGGGGTACTCTGCGGTCAGGAAATGGCCAACTCTGACAAGGCAAGCAGGCAGTCAGTGTTCACACGGCTTCTTGATCAACTTGCAAAGAGTTTTGGATTCAGTCGCTATACGCTTATGTTCTGAGAATACACAAGTTCACAGGCATCCCCTTGCTAGAGAAAGTTAAATTCCTCTAAATGCAGGATTTCTAGATTTAGCAAATAAATATACAGGATGGCCAGTTAAATTTTAATTCCAGACCAACAATGAATAACTATTTTAGTATGTTTCAACTACTGATGGGACAGACTTATACTAAAAAAAATTTGTTGTTAAGCTGAAGTTCAAATTTAACTGGGAGTCCTATATTTTATCTGGCAACCCTATCTATAGGTATCTGCTCCTGAATGACATATCTTACAAGAATGAAATGAACAAATAAAAAAGAACTAGGAAACATGATGAGGAGAGAATTATATTGGTATGTGCCTCTCAAGTATTTGTTTTGAGTGAGCTGGAGGGAAAGAGAATGTAATGGACCAATGAACAGAAAAAACAAAATGGAGAACTTAGGATGACCAACAGTTGGAAGTTAAAGTTTAATACAGCAATTACCAAATTTGGGAGTCTTTAAGAATCTGAAAGGACATTGAAAATTTTACTGTTTCAATTAATGTTTTATATATTTTTATTTGAAAATCTTTATGTAGCCTCTACAGCTTTTTTTTTTTTAATGGATGGGAGCATATTGTAACTCCATAACCATCAAAAGATTTGGAATTGGTTAGTTAGGAAGCGAACTAAGAGTTGCCGCAGAATCCTACAACCATTTTATGTGGATTATTCTTTAAAGATTGTGTAAAAATCTCTCCTAAAAAATATTAACCTAGGGAATTGCAATCAAGTACCCCATATAATATACTGGTACATGTTATTATTATAACGTGATAACATAATTTAACATAGTATCATTATTGCTCCTATAATCCTATAGGAATTGGGATGCAAGTTAGGAAAGATGGAAAAAACAACCCAGGTGGGCATGTACACAGAGTATTTTTCTTGGAAGTTGTTGGCCTATATGTAAGTCTGTTCAGGTCTTAATTTTAAAAAGGAAGGTGGTCATCTCTTTAAAGAAAGATGATGATTTCTTTTAAAGTTCTACGAAGAGATTAGAAATTAAATTGGCACAATGTGAAATTACTCGTATGCTTAACAGAGTAAAAATTTGCAAAGCTGTAATTGGGGAAACTTAGAGAAACAGACTTTAAATTCTCTAATGGTTTTATGGTCCAATTTTTAAATAATATGAACAGAGAGTATTAAATAATATTTAAAAGCAAATGAATTGATTTCCACAATGGGTCTTGCCCTGCCTGAGAAACTTTAGCACAGAATCAGTGTGTAAAATACAGAGAAACAAGAATTTGAGAGTGAATACAAGTAAAAAGACATTCTGTTCCATAACTTAGATGGAATGAGATACCAAAAATTAGCAACAATAGTCAAATCAATTACTGTTGAAAATATGACTCATTTGAATTATAAGCACTAACATTACTTGGGTAGAGTCATTTCTGTTGCAAATGTGCATCTCAATATTCTGGTGGCCCCTCCTGAACTATAAACATATGACCATACCTTGTGCAAAGTTTTCTCGCTCAAGAGAAAATTTGCCTTGGATGGTTTGCCATGATACAATGATCAGACAAAGTTTAAAGGGGCAGAATCCAAAAAATGAGAAAAATATAAAGAAATTAGAAGTAAAAATCCTAATTTAAATTAGGTAGTAGAATTCTGAAATATGCAGGATTTGCTGACGGAATGAAACTGGTCTAGAGACCAACATTCATTTCAGGATACACGGTATAACTTTTAGCTAAGAGGGGCCATCACTCTAGCAAACAAAATCAAATCAAAAGTAAAAATCCAATTAAGGCAGAAAATGGAAACTTCATGTAATTAAAGAAGGGAGAATTTGATATCAAGTAACAATCCCTATTATTGAGCTACCTCTGGGTAATTTTTTGATAAGACTGATTATGGTATGGATTTGATGTTTTCATGAAAATTACCTGGAATACAATTCACTCAAGCAAGTAAGGCGAGCCCTGCAGATTTTTTTCAACCATTCACTTTCAGAGGAGCTTTGAAGATGTATTTTGCTTTCATAAATGCATTTAAGATGCAAGCTCAATCCATCTGCACCAGGAAGCTTAAACTGTCTCACTCCATAGCTTCTATTTTATTTTCTAATATGTCTTACCCTATGCAGGTTCTTCGCAGGGAAGTTCTAGCAATTATTTCAACACTATGTTATTATGCGGGCCCTTCTCAAAGCTGGGCTGCTCACCTTGGTGACACACACACAAACAGACCTACACACACCCACACGCTCCGTTCCTCTCACTCGTTCTCCCTGTGGTTATTCTGACCCAAGCCATACTCACAATGTTAGTGACATCTGGAGAGGCTCCGTTCTGCAGCAGAAGGAGGACAATGTTCAAGTGGCCCATGAAGGCAGCCACATGTATTGGTGTGAGGCCAGACTGCGGAACAAAGCAACAGCAGTTTTACTCCTCTGCACCGGTGGGGCTTTGGGGCTTCTTGGGATAAATAAAACTTGAGTGAAGAGGACGGAGATGGGTGAAAGGAAGGGGAGGAAGGAGTCAGAGAAGGGATGCTTCGTGACAAGCTGAAACATGGTTCTACCTCTGTGATAGCTTGGATTGAAGCCCCATATTTCACCAGCAGTTCCATGACTTTGATGCGGTTTTTCTTGCAGGCAATGTGCAGTGGAGTAAAACCATTCTGTGCAAAAGACAATCAAGTTAGTTGAAGACATGCAGAAACCATTCTCACGCAACTCCATGCTGACACGTTGCAGGCAATAATGTTACATCGTCACATCATGTTACCGTTTCTCCAAACCCTGCAGGTGTTGGGTCTTGGAAAGACAAGTGGTGGTGTGTTCCTGTAGGCACTGAACTTTGCTTGTATGTGGTGGGCCTGTATGTGTAATTCAGTTTGTGTGGTTACAGAGGAAACAAAAGGGAAGAAAAATGCAGGACCTACTGTTTAAAGAAGGAAAAATAGAGGAGCAACTATATTTTAGAATTTTTAAGATGTTTTAAAGTAAATTAATTGGTCAGATTACGAAATAACTTGAAGATACGTTGAAAATAAGTGTGTATCATTCTGGTGAAGGGCCATTTCTCGGAGCTTAAGAATTATTCATCTATATTGCTTCAAAAATCTAAGAACATGACCTCATTGTAATAAAATCTTCAACTGTGCTACCGTTTTCTTTAGAAAAGAAATGTTTCAAATTAGAAATCATTATTTATGTTGATAATATTTATATCCAGAAGTTATATTTTATGTTAATTTTTTTAACATATATGCCAATCAGATAAATTTTATTTTTATAAAGAAATGATTATTAAGTTCCTGAATATTTTCAAGTAGAGAGAATTTCTGGACTAACTGGAAGGGGAGACCTCTTAAGGGTAAAGGAATGTGGAGAAGAAGTCTACAGGGTACTTTCTAACTTTGCAAACTAGGCAAAGGATTCCCAGGAATTGAGGAAATTAGGTAAAAATTTGTAAACTAGCTCCATGCTTACTCATTATGTGTTATATTTTTTATCTTTTTATTTGAATAATGATCCCTTGTTGAGTTGTATTTATTCTGCCAGTTAACAGTTTTGCAGGTACCAACGTAGACTGGTCATCAGTCAATATTTTCATACACAAGCAGTTCTCAGGAAAGCACATGGTCTTACTTAAGCTGATGACATCTTATTCTTCATAATGGAGTGATAGAGCAATTTGTGAAGTCACTTCCCCTGTTTATGAGCTACATAATATGCCAGATATAAATAGCCACATGCACATGCAGCACTTAAAATATTTGCAGTTATTAGATTGTGATATTTTATAAGCTTATTGACCACTATCCAGTTGAAAATTAACATTTTCAATTCCCTATGAGAAAATAAATATCCTCACATCATTGCACACAACCCTGAAAATGCATTAGCTTCCCAGGTAATTATTAATAGGTTGATTCCAATGGAAAAAATCCAATAAAAATAATATTTAATAGTTGGTGATTCTAATAATAATAACAGAATATTATTATTCTAATAACAACAAATACTGATTGCTTAAAGACAAATTTTAACTGACATAAACCATGTAAACATATAGAAAAAAGGATTTGCTTTTAGTTTGAGAATTAGGAAACAAGAGGCACAAATTAGTGCATGCCCAATACTTCCAATGATTCTTGTTAGCATATAAGTGAAGCAAGAAAGATTTGTTCCACATTAGACCTTGGGAGACATAGAAGCTGTTCTAGGGACAGCCTCCTGCAGTTTTCTTTTGAGCAATTCCTGAATGGTTTTAATAAATAAAATGCTTCCCAAAGCAGTAATATGCCAAGCAACCCTTTTCCATCAGTCCATGGTTGGGTAGTCAAGTCAATAATGAAAATCTCTTCACAAGCTTACATTTTATACTATCTTACATAATCCAATATATTTAAAAATCTAAAATCTTTTTTTTTTCCAAAAAGAGATTAATAAAGTTCAACTTGTTTCACACCTGTATTCTAACTTTATCTGGACGTATCTAGAAGTTATTTTATAATTTCCTACTTTTCAACTTCTATTTTCCATTTCAAATTGCTTATCACTGTAGAGGTTTCATATCTGTTTGTAACTTGCTAGTTTCTGAAATGTTACTTTGGTATTCTCTTAAAACATCCCTGCTCATCAGCATTTCATAGCAAACTATGAACATAGAAAGTAGGCAGGCAGCTTGTGGAGGGTGACAGACTTAGCAGGATTAACTACATATCTGTAACTGTGCATTCTGGTGTAGGCATCATTGGCCAATGAATGTGGGTTTGCTTGTCTCAATCTGTACTCAGTTAACGTGGACTGGGCCAGGTTTACCAGGGCTCTGGCGTTTGGATTGGCTCTCTTGTCCAAGAGGAGTTTGGTTACGCGGTAGTGGCCACAGTGTGCGGCAACATGGAGGGCCGTCAGGTAGTCCAGGGTCACATCATCCACAGGTGCCTTGTGCTGTAACAGGTGCTTCACACATTCCACGTGGTCCCCCTGTGCAGCCATGTGAAGTGGAGACAGCCCATTCTGCACATCAAAGACAAAACAAAACCAAGTCCACGTTTTTTTTTCATTATTTTCAGGTTGCAAAACACAGCCAAGTCAATTCTTGATCTTTAGCACAATTAGTGGCAGGGGAAAAACTAATTTCCATTTAACAGCAGACTACATACCAGATTATGTTTGGTGGAGAAGGAAGCTAAGAGAACATTTAATTTCATAACTGTGCTATCATAGACAAAAAACATAAATTAGTATGCCTTTTATGAATGAATACATAGTATGTATGGCAATTCAGCCTGATTTTACAATTATTAGGGTGATATTACATATATAAAAATAAGTGATAGCTGATGCATAAATTATTTGTATCCAATTCTATACATAGAAGTCTACATTCAGTTCATCTCTCTACCAACATTTCTTTTATCAATAGAGAGGGAGATAGGGGAAGGAGGAGTAAGTACGTGGATGAAGGAGGTAAGGAAACTTTGATCATCTCTTAGGTCCACGTTGCTCTGAAATTCTGTGATTTCTTTTTCCTATGGTGCTATGAGACTGGAATTGGACTTGGAGAGAGCAGGCAGGTAAGATCTAGAAGAGTGTGAGCCAAATGTGGACCATATGCCAAGGATCTCACAACTTTTAAATGTGAGGATAATCTAAATCTGTCATCACTAATACTGCCCCAAACAGCTTTAGCCTTAATTCTAGAATAAGATCAACAGCAGGAGCACAAGATAACAGGTAATGTCCTGACAACTACCAGTCTAGGTAAGACGTTCATTTTTTTTAAAGCTAAATAAACAAATTTATAGGAAACAATATATAAAATTAGGAAATAAACTAAATTAAGAAAACACTTGCCCATTAAAGAGATTGGACTATTGTCTTTTCTTAATAACCATGTAAACATAGTCACCAGAAAAATTACAGTTGACCGGGATCTAGTTTGGCAGCCACTACATTTAACAAAACAGAAATGTGTACAGATGAGATGCCAGAAAAGGTCCCCAGCCCAATATCCTCTACAAGGAAGGTGACTTCAACCATGAGGGACAGCTAAAAAGAGATATATTAATTCTTAATTGTGCTAGTTTGTGGGTGATGAAGTATATGTCACTTAAAACATTATTAACATATTTTTGTTTTTGAAATAATCATTCATAATTACTGCTTTTATATTTAGAAATCCATTGAAAGAATTTAGAAAAGAGGAACATGCTGCTGAGGCTTATGCATGGTTGGCAGGGGAGAAGATGAAGTAAAAGGGCAAAGTGTGGAAGAAATTCAGGCCTTGAGAACGTTTGGACTGGAGTTTTGTGTGTCTATCTCTCAAATTTATCATTCTTTGATGCTGTTTTTCCTACTTGAAGATTAGTTATGTGGAAAATAAAATATTCACCATTTAATCCTTTGTTCGTTCTGCACAAATTTACTTAGCACCTACCCCAGTGCTGTTCGAGTGCTGTGGATAGAGCAGGGAACACAATAGACAGGAAACTCATCTTCATCAAGGTTACTTAGAATAAGCAAAGGAATCCAGAGAGGAAAGAGATGCCACGGGGTTAACTGTCACTCAGAGAGACATGGGGAATGGTGGAATGTTTGGCACAACAGGATTTCTCTGGCTGTTGTGCTAAGAATAGACTGAATGGACTAAAGAAAAAGAAGAGAAGCGAGTCTGGGGTCTCCTGCAGTCCTCCAGGTAGGGCTGATGGTGACCTGGCCCAGAGTGCTGGTAATGAAACTATTGAGAAGTGCTGACTTAGCGACACGTTCTGAAGAAAGAGGTGACTGGGTTTGGTGACAGGATGTGGAGGGCGAGAAAGAGACAAGCATAACATGAGGTATTTGGCCTGAGACACTGAAAGAATGAGATGGCCACAGATTGAGATAAGAAAGACCATGGGAGGGTTAGGTTTAGGGGTGGGGATCCTATCAGGGGCTTAGTTTTAAATGTAGTAAATCTGAGATGCCCAGTGGACATCCAGGTAGCTCTGGTGGGTTGACACTGGCATATGGGATTCTGCAGGCACACACTATGTGGCGTCAGCATAGAGGTACTATTTAAAGGTGCAAGTGCAGGAGGTTTCGTAGTGAGTGAATACAGAGAAAAGACATAAAAAATTGACCTCCAGGGGTTCTAACACTCAGAGACCTGAAAAAGAAGGAGAAACTAGCAAGACAGAAGGAAAGCCAGAAATATAATGTCCCAGAAAGCAAATAGGGAAAGTATTCTGAGAAGGGAGGAGTAGCAATCACACACAGTGACAGTAACAGCAAAGAATACAGACAACACGGGCTCCAAGTCATGTCATCGGATAGAGATGAAGGTGAGAATCCATGGATATCTCTTCTGATTGCTTCACTTTTCTCAATGTTATGAAGGAAATGAAGATAAGCAAAGAAGTCTAAGAAGTCTGAAGAAAAAATATAGACTAGTCAGGTAGCAGGGAGCAGAGTAAATGACTTGGAGAACACTGTGCAATTGTTCACGGCAACACTGGCCCGCTGGAGGTTGGTGATCACGAATTTAAACCAGCCCAGTCAGAGTGACTGCTTTCTATAGCCATATTCAGTGTACGAATGTGAGTTGACTTTAATCAGAGTGAAATGTAGGAAGTGAGTGTGAATATGTAAGGGAATGGTATAAAGGACTATGGAGTTTATGCTGGGCAAGGGTGAGGGCATAATGGGATTGAGGAACAGTGAAAGTACAACTGGAGGTCCCAGCAGAATAAAAGAATTTCTGGAATGGGGTCCTAGCAAGAGCAAACAGAAGCACAGAAGGGGTGGTTGGCGGTGGGAGGTTAGACACAGGAATTACAGAGGGTTTACAGCTACCAAACTGAGAGGCCGGCTGGAAGAATCACCTACCACTCTAATAAGATCACTACAGTCACCAAGAATAAGAGATGGAATGGTGGTGACGAGTCACAGTTTGCTGAGAGCCAGAATTTTCAAAGAATGAGGGGGAGTCACAGATAGATGAATATTTGCTTAGAGGAAGAATAATGGGTGATTCAAAACGAGGAGTTTTTATGGAGGGGAAGAGAGAATAGTCTCCGTCAGGTGCCTATTCCACTTCCAGGAGAGTGAAACCACCCCACTCCAACCTGGTTAGTTCCTCTTCCCCACATTCCTTACCCTACACATACAATAATGATAATTATACAATTTTTATAATTATCTCCTTGCTGATCTCATCCATTAAATTCTGAGCTTCTTGAAGATATGGATCATGTATTATTCATCTTAATGGTGCCTTAGTGACTAGAACACCTGCCTAAGCACACTGTATCCACTCCATACTATATGCCAGTTGCATGCAGAATAAATGGAGGAATAAATGAATACCTTCATGCAGTTGTGGACACTTTATCCTGGACCCTTACATCTGAATGATACTTGATTTTACAAGACCTTTTTAAAAAATCCATCTAGGTAATCCACGGCCTGAAACTGATATGACAGTTTCAGGCAAACTTTGTAGACAAGATTATTTTACGGTTTGTAAATTGTATCTACCTATTTTCAATTTGACATAGGTTTTTAGATTGGTTGTAACATGATTGCTTTGAAATTTTGTTATTTCCATTTAAAGTTCAGTCTGTTTCTTCATCAAAAGTTTCCACAATTATCTCTGTATTACCCGACTCAAAATTTGCATTTTAAAGAGATCTATACAACATGCACGGTATAGCTATGAGAATGAAAATAACGTAGATGATTTATTTCTTTTTTTCATATACTTCTGAATTGAGGCCACCCTTTTATGGCCTGTGGGACACATATTTAAAGATTAAGTTTATTCGACACATATTTTAAATATATAGGTTAGTTTTGCTCCAAATGACTTCAATTACATGCTCAATTAAAATATATAAATTGAAAAATATCTGCTTATGCCAGCTGCCTTGGTTTCTTCAGCTTACCCTAGTAACAACATCAGTTGATCCCAACCCTGTTTTGGGGGTGGGAGATGGGAATGGAATAAGGAGAATATGTAAGAAACGCCCTTTGTCTAAATTTTTGTTGTAGTTAAGAATCCCGGGGTTGCTACCTATCACATTAAATAGCTCTGTGTAGTTATCTTCAATTTGTGTCGCATGACATTTTCTGATAACCCAGGATAAGGCTAGATAATGGAGAACTACACAATAACAAAGCATTTAAAATATATATGATATAAAAAATCTTCACTAAACCAACTCACCATGTGTTTTATATTTATATGGGAAAGTGTTTCCCCCAGTGTTTAGTACATTGATAAAATGAGACAAAAAAATGCTAGACATACTATGTCATAAAGAACAATATGCTCGCTTAATGGTTCTTTGTAGGGAATCTATCCTAACTCATACTTTCCATATCACCTCTCCTAATCCCAAATTTAATCAACCAATGCCACTGTTAGAGTAATTGTTTTTACTAGTATTGCCTCCTAAGAGACAAAGATTGGATGAGCTAAAGGAGTTACCTTGTGTTGCTCATTGTGTTGCTCTAAAAGATAATTTTTTTTATATATTTTATAGTCATCTCAGAGAATAATACAAATCTAGATGTAGAATATGAAAGATATTCTCATTCGTGTAAACCTACAGATGAATTCAAATTTCCATCTTCAATAAGAATAGCAGGTCAAAATACAGAAAGAATTTGAAGGTACATAGTCAATATATCTTATGAAAGTTGATCACAAGAATAGAGTCATTCTTGTCATACCCAACCAAAATAGTCAAGAAGCCAGGAGGAAAAAAATCACTCAGGGTACAAAACATTGCTCCAAGAACATAATTCTCTGCAAGCCTGACTGATGAGACTGTTTATTGTAAAACATGAAACCAGTTTTATCTACAGTGTCTGAGATAACTTGCTACAACTCTAGGACTAATGTTACCTACCGCCATTGCCTGTCAGTTCCCCAGACCCTTACTAGCACTGATGAACTTTCTCAGAGAGCAATAGGCAACATTTCTCCTCATTCATAACTTTCTAACCTCTAACCTTCTCTTTGTTCTTTGGATACACTGAAGACCAACTGGTCTGAGTGTGGGCCCCAAATTGCAATTCTTCTCAAATAAAACATTAAATTTAGAGATTTGTCTCTATATTTTTTATTTTTATATTGACAATCTTAATGCATATACTTGTTCATTTTAATAATTTTAAATCAGTTTGATATATATTCCTATTCCTGGCACACAAATATTGAATAACTAGAAAGTGCCTGGCTGATGTTTGATTTCAAGAAGAATACAGATTATCAAAAAAGTGACTTAAAGAGGCCTTTGGATCCCATCTTACCCATAATGACTCACCTTAGTCCTTGCCAGCAAGGGGGCACCCCTTTCCAACAGAAGTTCCACCACTTGGTCATGCCCACTTCTCGCAGCACAATGAAGTGGGGTCAACCCATCCTGCCGAAAAAAAAAAATTAAAGAATTAGACCCAACTTCATTTTTTTAAACCGAAATTGCATCTATTGCAACCATAAAAAGGGAGTTTCCTGAGCTCAATCCTGATGACTCAATAAATAAGTAATAGAATTGCAATTGGTTAAATGACAGAAAAGAAGATGAGTGAGACAGAAAACAAGTCAGAAAGAGATCTTGACAGAGAGCGAGAGGGAGAGGGAAATTAAAAACAGAGACAGGAGAGATCCCGTGTGCAGAGATTCAGAGGAATGAAACTGGCTTCTGGTCTTGTGTTTGCATATTCAAGAAGATGGAAAAACAGAGCAGGTTGCATTTTTTGAACTTTAAAGCCCTCCTCACTGGAACCACTTTCAGGGATTATATTAGGTTATACCATTTTCATTTTGGTCATTCTAATACACTCTTCACCTAAAAATCCTTCTTAGTGTGATTCGTAAATATACGTTCTCTCTGGAGTGGTCAGTCCTTTCATAAATTCTCCAAAAATACTCCTTGATGCTTATAAAAGGGAAGCATCGTTTTTTTTCATATTCTTTTAAACCTTTTCACATGTATATTTCAACATTTTACAAATTACATAATTATTTCCCAGAGATGCAATTTATTATTAATAAATGGGATTATAACTGTGTCAAATATAATATGGCACAACTATGTGTTATGTTCTTTATAGAACTTTCGGCCCGTATTTAATGCTTCTGGGGTAGCTTCTGATTCCAGAGCAGTCCCCAAGCACTCTCTGTCTATTATAGTTTATTTCTCTTTTAGGGTGGCATGATCAAAAAAGCAGAGTGGCTGGGAAATACAAGGCAAAATGCATGTAACCATAGGCAAGAAGTGAGAGAGAAAATGAAATCTCGAGTACATAAACTAAGTGGTGATTTGAGGAACAGGGAAAAAAAAAATAGATTCTCACAATGAGAGATGTGGAGCAGGTGGGTAGCAACCAGAGAAAATGATGGATGGAGAGCAGTCGTGAGGATTTCAGGAGCTTGTGATTGATCCAGAACTCTCATGGCCTATCTTTTGTGTCTCTGCTTCCAGGACACTCTCTCTAGGTTATGCTTTCCTAATAAAAATAATTCCTCTGAATGACATCACTCTTTCTGGTCCGAGGTGCTGGGATCTCTGTGCTGGGATCTCTGTGCTTCCATTTGTGCCTCCAGACTCATGCTCTACCCTCCTCTTCCCTGCTTTGTGTCCCCACAGACTGGCCACTCCAAGGGGCATTGATGGGTGGGCTGCCTTGCCCTCTGGCTTCTGGTTGGGTTTGGCCAATGGGAAGGGACTCTTTAAGGGATCTCCTTAATCTGGCTGTGTGTCTTTATCAAAGGTGACACTCCTCCCAATGCAGCCTTTCCAGAGAGTTCTCCCATTTGAAGTTCTAGGGGCCTTCTCTACTTCTCCTCTTCTAAGTCTACGTTGATAAAGAGCCCTGCTGTTACTAGCCCAAGATACTGAACTATCCCTCGTATCTTCCCAACAGTCTATGCACAACAGTATAAATAGATCCTTTTATAATCTCTAACCAAATTATCAAATTTGAGTGTGCCATCTGTTTTTGGCTAGGACTTTGACTGATAGTGATTCTTTGCTTTGTTAAATCTATTTAGCTAATACTAAGATACTGAGTAACCAAAACTCAAAATCTTGCAGTTTTGGCTATCTGAGAATGAACACGAAAAGACTGCCTTTCCAGAAAAAAAGAAGTATCTAACTACTGTAGTTGAGATGCTACATGATTTTAAAGTTTGCCAGACAAGAGCCTTAAAAATTGTGCTGGCGAAGTGATGAAAAGAATGACACTTTTGCCAGGCGCGGAGGCTCACGCCTGTAATCCTAGCACTTTGGGAGGCCGAGGCGGGCGGATTGCTCAAGGTCAGGAGTTCAAAACCAGCCTGAGCAAGAGCGAGACCCCGTCTCTACTTAAAATAGAAAGAAATTAATTGGCCAGCTAAAAATATATAAAAAAAAATTAGCCAGGCATGGTGGCGCATGCCTGTAGTCCCAGCTACTCGGGAGGCTGAGGCAGGAGGGTCTCTTGAGCCCAGGAGTTTGAGGTTGCTGTGAGCTAGGCTGACGCCACGGCACTCACTCTAGCCTGGGCAGCAGAGTTAGACTCTGTCTCAAAAAAAAAAAAAAAAAAAAAAGAATGACACTTTTGTATTTTGAGAGCAGTACCCCGGGGTGGAATTACAGAGCATTAGTTGCTGTATAAGTTATATAACGATAAGATAGAGCTGACTTCTCAAACATATTCCAGGTGCTTCGTCAAGATCTAGGGTTTGAGAAATCACAAGTAGTGGTTCAGCCTGTGGCCTCTGGAGTCACAGAGCTCTGGGGTGAATCTCAGATCAGCCACCCCGGTGACTCTCTAGGGCTCAGCTTTGTGACACATAAAATAGGGGTGGTTTCTCTTACCCTATTTAACTTACAGCTGTGTTTAAAAGGGAGGGAGAGGATGCTGCCCTACATCATTTTTAGAAAAGGTAGTGTATAGTTTTCTACAGATTACATGAAATAATCCAGGTATAATCACGTTGAATCCTCCAAAATACTCTCAGAGTAACAATAGGAACATTATGGAGAACATTTAATATGCCCACAAGAACAGCAAGGAATAAGTATTAAATTGGTTCTAAATCTTATATTTAATGATGCAATGTACCTGCCTTTATAAAAGATATGTGAATGATGATATACCCAATTCAAGTTGCCCAGCAGGCTAAATCTATCTAGAGTTTGAATATCTTTCTACAATGTGTAGTACCAAGTGAATGCCAAAAAATTCTTGTCAAAGTTTTATATTCCAGAACCCCCCTTGCGTTCTCTTTTTTCTACGCTAGAATCAGTTTATCCACCCTGATATGGATAATTCTGAAAAGGAGAGGTCAACAGATGTTAGAGGGACACCATTTATCTACTGGTAACCCACAGCATTAGCTTCTTACAATCATTTCTTTCTCTAATTTTTCCTTTTCTCATTCTCTGCTTAGATCGTCCTTCCAGTGAGGTATCCTGAAGTCTGTATATTAACATAGACTCTGCTAACTACCCAGGCGTGCACCCTAGGTCAAGTTCCATAACTCTGTTGAAATCCATCTTTCCCCTTTGATAAGTCTCATTTCTCAAATAAAGACCTCCGTATTTTCTCAGCAAGAAAATAATACATACTTTACAAGTTGTTAGGAAGATGAAACAAGGTGATATTTGCAAAGTACCTAGCAGGGTGCCCAGAACATCATAAGCAAATGACAGTTGGTAGCCATTATTATTATTACTGCTTTAATTATCACATCTAATAACAAGTAGCAAGAGTGATCCCTATTTCTTATATGTTGTTTTCTGTTTATCACCCTTCAATATTTTGTATACTTTTATTGTTTGCATTGAAATATGTATTTTAATATTTTAAACATAATCTTCATAGGGGGTATCCCCACATTTAAATAATAAATGAGCCTAAAAACAGAAAAGAATAATGCCCTTAATAAAGCCTGAATTAATAATTTCATTCTAACTAGCTATAAAATTTATGTTTTAACATGAAAATAAGGTTTTATAGATACCAGCAAAGGGTTCTGGTGAAAATGCCTCGGCGTTTCATACTAGATCCTAGTCAATAATGAGAATGTCAACAAGACGCAAAATATTTCAATGACTGGCAAAACGGTAGTGAGAGTTGGGGAGAGACTGTGGGTAAGATTTCTGTTTTAATTACCCAAAAGCCTCTATAGATCTTGCTTTTCCCCTGAGTCTCATTCTCTTGCCCGGGCTAGAGTGCTGTGGCGTCAGCCTAGCTCACAGCAACCTCAAACTCCTGGGCTCAAGCGATCCTCCTGCCTCAGCCTCCCAAGTAGCTGGGACTACAGGCACACGCCACCATGCCCGGTTAATTTCTTTCTATTTTTAGCAGAGACAGGGTCTCGCTCTTGCTCAGGCTGGTCTCGAACTCCTGAACTCAAACTATCCGCCCGCCTCCCAGAATGCTAGGATTACAGGTGTAAGCCACCGCGCCTGGCTGAAGTCCCAGAATTGGACAAAGTGAAGATAAAATGCTACAAGGAACCCATTCTATCCACCATCTTTCATAGACTTTTTACACCACATATTTCAACACTTTTATATATAGGAATGTTTGAAGCTTTGCTGAAGTCTGCAATTAACCAAATCTACTCCAAATAGGCAATAGTTAAGTATTTGTTATATGTTTAAGCAAATAACTGCATACTATATAATGTCAGTAATACTATCAGAAATTTTGAGTAGCTAAGTAATTTACCCACTCCACATTTTTAAGAAAAAAAAAGATAAATAAAAGTTAATTCTCACACAACCTTATGACGTAGGTCCTATTCATAGCCTAAATTCAGAGAAGGTAAGTAAACCACGAACATACAACTTTGTAATTAGTAGAAGATTTGAAACCAGGCAATTTGCCTTCAGAATCTGCACTTTTAACAGTTGCTCTCTAATGCCTATATTATTATCTATCTATTGGGAGTGCATCAAAAACTCAAAATGGTATTTTACCTGACAAGTTTGAAATGAATGAAGGGCACCACTTTTACCAAGATGACATATGTAAAGGTAAAATATACGAACTCTTTTCCATAAACATAATAGGAAATCTGCTCAGGTCAATATCACAAAACTACTTAAAAAGGTGAATTAGAAATTAAACATTTAGAAGCAAAGATAATTTCAATATGTAAGATAATATTTTATGTAGAAAGCACACTCTCATAGCTTTATGCCTGCTAATGAGTTCGGACTCTTGATATTTATGACTGCCCAAAAGAGAGATGTATAAGTCCAGTCTTTGATCTTTGTTCCCAGAAAATCAACAAGCAAAAATCTGAAAAACTCTTATCAAGTGGCCAGCATTCTGTTTCTCCAGGCACTTATAAGAAAATATTAATTTCACTTTATGATATGAAACCTTTAAATATTGTATTAAATTTAAATCAAATCCTTGAAAATATATTGCATATGTTTACAGACTGGTGTTTTAAGGTGCCTGCTAAGAGGATTGAAAGAAACAACTATGGTAGGAAATTGAAGGAACAGAGACACTCACCCTAGTTTTGGCATCAATCTGACCGCCTCGATCCAGTAAGAGCTTGACCATGTTCGTGTTTCCCCTTTTGGAAGCCACATGCAGAGGAGTGATTCCATTCTACACCATGGAAAGACCAAACAAGAGCATGTGGGCCATGACAGGGCATGATGGCGATTACTTTGTGTTAAAGGGTCTAAGGGAGGTTGTGACCTATATGGTAATTTGATCCATAGTTTCTACAATTTTAATGTCTTCAATTTGTAAGGAGCAAAGAGGTGTACAAACCACAAAGCACTATAGTCAGAGAATGAAAAATGGGATGAAATGGCATAGCTAAGTTAGTCAATAACTACAACATATGGATTGAGTGTCTACATCATAGTCAAGGGACAAAGGGAGCAATTTTGTGTAGTAGACACAAAAATTCAAACTCTACCTAAGACAGAGCCCTACTGTAAAGTCTTTCTACAACATCCATGCACTTAAAGAGTCTGGAATCTTAAAGTCCTACATGCTTAAAAATAGAATACAAATATACATATCAGTAATCAATGGAAAAATGATTCCTAAAAACATCTGCAGAATAATTCAGTAGGATAAACAGCTTGAATATAGCACAACATGGTTTCAATGCAGAAGATTTCTGAGGACAAAAGCACTACACATACAAATTGTACTTATTTATTTTATAAATATAGGGCTGTCATAGGTCATCAAGATGGCAGGGATATGTACCTGATTTTCTGTGTGTCATAAGTTTTTGCATATTCACATTTTTCATTCACTGGTTTATAGTAAGTACACTGAGTTACATAATTTTCATGTAAGTGAATTATTTCCCATAAAGCATACCATGCAGCATCTAACAATGGGATATCTTTTATGTATTTCAGTAAAACATCATATGAGCAAATTCATTAAAAATTCCCTGCCAAGTTGTAATAATCATTGTAAGACATACCACTTACATATTTTGTACTTAACATTTGAACAGTTTATTTATTGACTTGAAGCTGCTCATTCATGATTCATAGCATGATCTTTAAATATAACTGCTCATGCTGATGTCAGAATTCATGTCCTCCTTAACTATTGGAAATGATTAGGATGCATGTAAATTTACAGCTTCTTATTTTCCACAGGGGCCACAATGACCCCTTGTGATTTAAAGAGCAAAAAGGAAAATCTAATATCTCCAGAGCAGATGCAGGTAAGGAAAAAGAAATGAAACCTTTATGGAAGCCACTGGTGCTCATTGTTACTTTCTTAAAATACTCATTTACTGCTATCTAGAATGAGAAACTATTTTCACGCGTACCCTGGCCGTGAAGTCCACAGCAGCACCCCGGTTTAGAAGAAGAGTTGCCACATTGACGTTTCCGTAGTGTGCAGCTATGTGCA
Source organism: Lepilemur ruficaudatus (assembly GCA_963574885.1). Classification (NCBI taxonomy): domain Eukaryota; kingdom Metazoa; phylum Chordata; class Mammalia; order Primates; family Lepilemuridae; genus Lepilemur; species Lepilemur ruficaudatus. The sequence goes on along the minus strand of CAUYRT010006324.1, from coordinate 813 downwards.
ACGGGGTAAAACCACTCTGTGGAAAGCAGAGAAATGACAGTCAGTAAACCCTTCACCTTCGTATGCGGCAGTCACTGCATTCGTGAAGAACGTTACATGGTAACTGTGTACCTGGTTTATGAGCAATACTAAATGATTTAATAAGACCTTAAGACTGAATGTTATAAGGCGGTAAATAACTAAATACATAAGGAGGTAAATAAATATCCTGCATTTATTAACAACATTATTTTTAATTGCCTTAACTATTCATCTATTTATGAGATTTGTTGTTTATGCAAAACCATATTTTTTGAGTTGGTTTAGCATATTAGAGAAAAACAGAATATGATTCAACAACATAAAGGTTTCAGCCACAGGATTAACATAATTTTGAATTAAAAATGTTATTTTCAGAGAAAGATTCAAAACCAGTATATTCGTTTGGTTTTTGTTTTAAAAAAACAGCATTAGTCAGCATTAACTTTTGGAACTAAGAAAATATGCTTAAAAATTCTTACAAAGGATACAGAATTCATTCCGCATCATTTATGCTGTCAGGATATTTCTATCTTCTTTTACAACTGTTTAGTCACACTGGGTTGTTATAATGACAAAAGAATTAAAAAGCAAAAATTAAACAAAATACTTGGCATTAATATGAACATAAAATAAAGAAAAAAGTTCAGCCTAGGCCAGGCGCGGTGGCTCACGCCTGTAATCCTAGCACTCTGGGAGGCCGAGGCGGGTGGATAGCTCAAGGTCAGGAGTTCAAGACCAGCCTGAGCAAGAGCGAGACCCCATCTCTACTATAAATAGAAAGAAATTAATTGG
>CAUYRT010006323.1:0-14831 GCA_963574885.1 Lepilemur ruficaudatus | reverse complement strand
CCCTGTGGAAAGCAATATGGAGATACCTGAAAGCGATACAAGTAGATCTACCATTTGATCCAGCAATCCCACTACTGGGCATCTACCCAAAAGAACAAAAGACACTCTATAAAAAAGACACTTGCACTTGAATGTTTATAGCAGCACAGTTCACAATCGCAAAGTTGTGGAAACAACCCAAGTGCCCATCAATACACGAGTGGATTACTAAATTGTGGTATATGTATACCATGGAGTACTATTCAGCTATAAGAAGCAATGGTGATATAGCACCTCTTGTATTTTCCTGGATAGAGCTGAAACGCATTCTACTAAGTGAAGTATCTCAAGAATGGATAGATAGGCACCACATGTACTCACCAGCCAATTGGTATTAGCTGATGAACACCTAAGTGGACACATAGGAACATTTATCGGGTGTCGGGCAGACGGGAGAGGGGAGGAGGGGATGGGTATATACATACATAATGAGTGCGATGTGCACTGTCTGGGGGATGGTCAGGCTTGAGGCTCTGACTGGAGGGGGGGAGGGAGGGCAAGGGCAATATATGTAACCTTAACATTTGTACCCCCATAATATGCTGAAATAAAAAAAATTAAATAAATAAAAAAATTTATTTTATTTTCTGTTTAATAGGAAAGGTTGTCAATATAGATACGAATTCACTGAGATCATCCATGAGGCCTGGCTTTGAAGATATAATCCGAAGGTGTATTCAAAGATTTTTTAGTCTTAATGATGGTCAGTCATGGTCCCAGAAACGTCACTATCAAGAAGGTAAAGAATTTTGGGGTTCTTTTATTTTTTAATTTTTTAGAGATGAGGATCTTGCTGTGTTGCCCAGGCTGGACTCAAATTCCTGGGCTTAAGTAGTCCTACCCCCTCAGCCTCCCATGGAGCTGGAACTACAGGCATGTACTACTGTGCCTGGCTTGGCTTTGGAATTGATTCTTGATCTTGTTTGTGATTGTGTTTGATATGCTATAAAGCAGTGGTCCCCAACCTTTTTGGCACCGGGGACCAGTTTCATGGAAGACAGTTTTTCCACAGACTGGTGGGCAGTGGAGGGGTGCCGGGGGAGGATTCGGGATGATTCAAGTGTATTACATTTATTGTGCAGTCAAACCTCTCTGCTAATGATTATCTGTATTTGCAGCCACTCCCCAGCGCTAGCATGACCTCAGATCATCAGGCATTAGATTTTCATAAGGAGTGTGCAACCTAGATCCCTTGCATGCGCAGTTTACAGTAGAGTTCAAGTTCCTATGAGAATCTAATGTCTGCACTCATCGGACAGGAGGCAGAGCTCAGGCAGTGATGTGAGTGGCTGTAAATACAGATGAAACTGTGCTCTCTGCTCACCTCCTGCTGGGTGGCCCATGGACCAGTTCCTAACAGGCCATGGACCAGTACCAGTCTGCGGCCCAGGAGTTGGGGACTACAGCTATAAAACACTAACTATACATACGACTATAATTGTTTTGTTGGTGCGGGGTAGTAGAATGATTCCTGAGCATTCTCATTTTAGCCTGTTTATAATTTTGGTGCAGGTCTAATCTTTATTAAAAAGTTGTACTTGAAATATACTTGTTTCCTCTCCTTCCCTATATGTGTTTGTTTTCCCGATTGTAGTTACTAGTAATGGGATATTTTCCTCAACAGCTTATATCCATGGCCATGCAGAAACCCCATTGTATCGATTCTCGTTGGCTGATGGCACTATAGTGACCGCACAAACAAAAAGCAAACTCTTCCGAAATCCCGTAACAAATGATCGTCATGGCTTTGTCTCAACTCACTTTCTTCAGAGGTAATGATGGATTACTGCATAGTCTCATATTAAATGTAACGGTGTTCTCAAAATGCTTTATTGTTAAAATAAAAAAGGGAAAAAATGAAAAAAAAAAGGTTATATAAACAAGGCCCTTGAAAAGAGGGGAGGAGAAATTTAATGAAGAAAAAAAAGCAGGGAGGTACATGGTTAGATTCTGATGTGTTTTCTTTAAGGTTTTATTTTTATATGGAAGTGAGTATTAAATAATTACTTTATGGGAAAGCTGGGAGATGGGAGGGCTAGTGGATAAAAGGGCATATAAAATCTGATTGTCTCTGTTACTTTTTATTTCTAATGATGTATTGCTATAGGGACTGAATTTAAAATGTGAAGGTACATTTTAAAGGATGGTGGCTGGGCGCATTGGTTCACACCTGTAATTCCAGCAATTTGGGAGGCTGAGGTGGGAGGATCGCTTGAGGCCAGTAGTTTGAGACTAGCCTGGGCAACATAGCCATCTCTAAAAAAAAAAATAAAAATAAAAAAATTAGCCAGGAATGGTGGTGCACACCTATAGTACCAGCTACTCGGGAGGCTGAGGCAGGAGGTGAGCCTGAGCCCAGGAGTTCTAGGCTGCAGTGAGCTGTGATGATACTGCTGCACTCCAGCCTGGGTGACAGAGCTAGACCCTGTCTCTTTTTCAAAAACAAAAAAAAAAACATAGTTACTATTGGTGTTGATAGTGATAAATAGGAAACTCGTGAAGGATATTCACCCATTAATTATTTTGAGTGATTTGCGGGTACCTCCAGGTTAATCCCTGGATATGTGGCAGCTCTAGTAAAGTTTGGCTAGGATTCCATTTAGCATAGCTGTTCGTCCCTTCCTCTGCCGTGGTGGTGTTACTCATTCAGTTTCTGTGACTTATTAAAAAAAGATGTTGTTAGGTTAATAATTGATCAATATCTAGATTGGAATTATCCCTAGGTATTGGAATGGCACCTAAGAAGTTAAGCTCCTAGGTAATTACTTTTTCTTTTTTTCTTTTTTTAAATTTTTTTAAATCTGTGATTCAGGGCATGCCTGTAATTTTTAAGTGAAAGTTTCACGTTTTGTGTTTTTTTTTTGCAGAGAGCAAAATGGGTATAGACCAAACCCAAATCCTGTTGGACAAGGCATTAGACCTCCTGCAGCTGGATGCAGTAATTCAGTAGGTGGCATGAGCATGTCGCCAAACCAAGGCTTACCGATGCTAAGCAACAGGGCCTATGGCATGGCAGATCCCAGCACCGCAGGGCAGATGAGTGGAACTAGGTATGGGGGCTCCAGTAACATAGCTTCACTGACTCCTGGGCCAGGCATGCAGTCACCATCTTCCTACCAGAACAACAGCTATGGGCTCAGCATGAGTAGTCCCCCACATGGGAGTCCTGGTCTTGGCTCCAACCAGCAGAATATCATGATTTCTCCTCGTAATCGAGGGAGTCCAAAGATGGCTTCACATCAGTTTTCTCCTGTTGCAGGTATTTATATTGGCATTTCCTTTTCTTTTTTTTCAAGTAATTCTTTTCTTTCCATACCACTGTAATTCTTTTGAAGTTAATTCATTTTATAATAGAAACTTTGGAGAATTAAGTGTTGTTTTGTTATGGTGTCTGATAGTCTAATTCGTTTCCTAACTTTTTTCCAAATCTAGGTGTGCACTCTCCCATGGGATCTTCTGGTAATACTGGGAGCCACAACTTTTCCAGCAGCTCTCTCAGTGCTCTGCAAGCCATCAGTGAGGGCGTGGGGACTTCTCTTTTATCTACTCTGTCATCACCAGGCCCCAAATTGGATAACTCTCCCAATATGAATATAACCCAACCAAGTAAAGTAAGCAGTCAGGATTCTAAGAGTCCCCTAGGCTTGTATTGTGACCAAAATCCAGTGGAGAGTTCAATGTGTCAGTCAAATAGCAGGGATCACCACAGTGACAAAGAAAGTAAGGAGAGCAGTGTTGAAGGGTCAGAGAATCAAAGGGGTCCTTTGGAAAGTAAAGGTCATAAAAAATTACTACAGTTACTTACCTGTTCTTCTGATGACCGGGGTCATTCCTCCTTGACCAATTCCCCACTGGATTCAAGTTGTAAAGACTCTTCCATTAGTGTCACCAGCCCCTCTGGAGTCTCCTCCTCGACATCTGGAGGAGTGTCCTCCACATCCAATGTGCATGGGTCACTGTTACAAGAGAAGCACCGGATTTTGCACAAGTTGCTGCAGAATGGGAATTCGCCAGCTGAAGTAGCCAAGATTACTGCAGAAGCCACTGGGAAAGACACGAGCAGTACAACTTCTTGTGGGGAAGGAAATGTCAAGCAGGAGCAGCTAAGTCCTAAGAAGAAGGAGAATAATGCACTTCTTAGATATCTACTGGACAGGGATGATCCTAGTGACACAGTTTCTAAACAACTGCAGCCCCAAGTGGAAGGAATGGATAATAAAATGAGTCAGTGTAGCAGCTCCACCATTCCTAGCTCAAGTCAAGAGAAAGACCCTAAAATTAAGACAGAAACAAGTGAAGAGGTAATTTGTTTTCTGTATCTTCCAGTGTAGTCACTGTGTTTCATCATTTTGCTTCTGTGTTAGATGACATGTTATACGCAAATTCTTTTGATTTTCTTTTCTTTTAATACACAAATTCTTATCCTTCATTTTAGGTTTATTTAATGAAAGCTTTAAGTCTTGAGCTTTTGTTTTCTTATAATTCTTTTGGGTATCAATAAAGTATATTACGATGCAGTTTAGAAATATCAGATGTGTATGTTTTAACATGTGACTGCAACTCTTTAGTAAGAATGTGAAATTTGTTCATGGAGGTGTTTACTGTTGGAATAAGTAGATTGGGTTGTTAAGGATATGGCAGAAGTAATCAGGAAAAACACTTGTGTTAAGCAACGTAGTTTTGATTTTTACCTAAATCAAGTTTCATGTACAAGATGACATCGTATGTAAGTGTTTCCAAAATTCTGCTTGAAAAACACTATTCTAGGAGATGTTAATATGCACCTGAGTAAATGAAAGACTTGGAGAAGTCTTAAAGTTACAATAGAATATGGACTTAATTTTGTTTAACCTAGTGTTTGGGATTTTATTTTTTATTATTTTTTATTTTTTGAGACAGAGTTTTACTCTGTTGCCCTGGCTTAGAGTACAGTGGTATCATCATAGCTAACTACAACCTCAAACTCATGGGCTCAAGCAATCCTGCCTCAGCCTCCCAAGCAGCTGGGACTATAGGTGTGTGCCATGACACTTGGCTAATTTTTCTATTTTTAGTAGAGTTAGGGTCTTGCTGTTGCTCAGGCTGGTCTCAAACTCCTGAGCTCAAGGGGTCCTCCTGCCTTGGCCTCCCAGAGTGCTAGGATTACAGGTGTGAGCCACCGCGCCTTACCCCAAAAGCCCTTTTTAGAGCATGCCCATGAATATCTTGTTGTCAGCTTGTCCCTTATATTATTTATCACACTTGTTTTCAGAAGGTATGTGTACATGCAGACGTCTCTGTCAGCTAATGATTAGTGCATTGCTAGTGACTGATGCTAGCTCAACAATATCTTATAGTTTGAGAATTAAATATCTAGTGTAAATTTAAAAAAAATGTCCCTTTGAAAGGACTAAATCTGGTGATTTATTCTCAGTAGTTTAAACTGTTCTTACTTTTAAGGAGGAAGATTAGGGGTGGGAGTCATAATAAACCAGCCTTTAAGTTGGGCATTATCATTTCAGGTAATTATTGTATTTTATTATTATCCATTTCATATATTTTCTTCTGATGAATATACTTATACCTATCTATCTAATTATGTACACAGGTTAAGTTTTAAAATTTTATTTTTAGGGATCTGGAGACTTGGATAATCTAGATGCTATTCTTGGTGATCTGACTAGTTCTGACTTTTACAATAATTCCATATCCACAAATGGTAGTCATCTGGGGACCAAGCAACAAATATTTCAAGGAGGTAATTCGCTGGGTAAGATAGAACTAGGTTTTGTTCTTGCTGCCTTTGAAACTTTTCTTCACACTGGTATGCACTCTTACCCTAAGACCAGAGATGAATGAATAGCTTTTGCAGCTTCAGAACATATACCCTGCCTCCCACTTGCCTATACTAATTTATAATGTGTGTGTTTTAAAAACCTTCTTGGACATTTTCCTGTTTTTTAAAAATTTCTCTGTTGTAACTAATATGCCAGTAACCGTGACACCTATCGGCAAATGTTCATCTTTGATTATTCCAGATGAGTAGTAAGTACTAGTGCGTATATTTTCCCAGCCACAAAGAATTGGATTAACAAGCAAACAAAGCTACAGACTAAAACCTGTCCTTTGGTGCTTATGTAATCTCCTCAATTAATCATGGAGTTTTCTTCTTTGGTGTTTGCTGGTTCTTAGCTAACCTCTCTGTTTTTGCTATGCATTTACTCATTCTTCAGTTTTACAAGAGTATGTTGTGTGTATCAGTTGAAAAGGAGTAATTCACAATTATCCAAAATGATGGTTATTAATTTTCAGTGGCACTATTTTCTAAACTGAAGTGTAGATAGTTAGATAAATCAAGTAGATTGGAAAAGGAAAAAGGTTAGGAGGAAATTTAACATTTTATTTCTTGTTTGTTTAGAAAGCACCTAATCTGGTTATATTTATTATAAAATTATAATAAACACAGTTACTATGTACACATATGGAAGAACTTCCAGGAGTTTGAAACACTGGTAAAATTTTCAGTGTTAAGTGAAGCAGAATATTAATGACCATATCAGGCTACAGAAGAGTACCTAATACTTCAGCCAATACTGAGATTGTTGTTTCTACTTTATTTGGAATGTGAGGCTGTTTTTTTTTTCCTGGGCTTAGTGTTTATTTTGGAAAGAAAGAAAGACATTCTTGGGTGGGGAGGGGTGGTGTTTATGTCTTGTACTTGATTATGTGTTGAATCATCAGGAGATATCTGTGTATTATGCTTCTGTGTTTTCAGCAGGTTTGAGAAGTCCACAGTCTGTGCAGTCCATTCGTCCTCCATATAGCCGAGCAGTGTCTCTAGATAGCCCTGTTTCTGTTGGCTCCAGTCCTCCAGTAAAGAATATTAGTGCTTTCCCCATGTTACCAAAGCAACCCATGTTGGGTGGGAATCCAAGAATGATGGATAGTCAGGAAAATTATGGCTCCAATATGGGTATGTTATTTCTAATTAGTATTTATGATAATTTCTTTTGGGAAAAGCAAATTTAAAATACTTAAAGCCATTTAAGTAATTGGGAGTAAGTAATAAATTCTTGAATAACATTAATGTTTCTTCCATGAGTGTCCTTCATTCACTTTATCCTTCTTTATGTAAACTCTTTTTTTCTTTTTGACTTGAAGAGAAGTATTATTTAGGAGATAGAAGAAGGCAAATAAATACAGCCTGTCAAGGGAATTGTTCTAGTTATTAACTAAAAAGTAAAGTTACACAACTGTATTCAAGGATAATAAGATAAAGCATTACTTTAAAACCAGAATGACTGAACAGTTAGGTGAAAAAACCCCAGGTGAAATAGGAAAGGGAAATGGATTTAAGAATAATTTGAATTTGCAGCAGTGATCCGTCAGTCCTAGATGCTTCTGCTCTCTGAATATCTTGAATCACATTGTTTTCTTTTTTAATCTGTCTTCCCTGAAATCTCAAAGGAGTGTTCTCACAGCACTAGAGAATAGTTGTCATTTTGTTAGGGTTCAAAATTTCAATCCAGTAGCCATCAGGATCTTGAATAAATGCCAGGACTTTCATTTTCCCATCGTCAGGTTTCTTCACAAATTTGACTCCCAGTTCTTTAGATCTTTTACAAGCACCGTGTACGGCAGGAACAGCAATTCCAATGTGACCAAATCCTCGAGGTTCTGAGTTGCCACTGTGGTAACTCTGGGTCTCATCATCTTCAGTGTCCCAATTGTATGTCTGCTCAAATGTAGCTTTTCTGGAGAATACCTATGCTACTGTTTCTTCTTTATCTTTGGGGATGTCATTTTTATCCTCATAAGCCAAGAAATAGAGTGAAAATTTCATAGTAGGAAAATCTAATTTTTGGAGTAGTGTCATTCCAAGAACTCTAGTATAAAAATCCAATGACTTCTTAGGATCCTGAATTTGTAACATGGTCTGCTGCAATAGGAAATCTTTGGTGCTGTGACCCACATTGGAGCAGCAGTGGAGGGCGGCCTCATCTGTGAGGCCGCTGGATGCGGGCTGTGGTTCTGCTGTAGCAGCACTGCTGTATGACGGGTGATGGGACCCAGGAACAGACCAGTCAGCCACACACTCAGCCTAGCCCCTGTCTGTAAACTCTTAAAGAGTTTTTTGGTCTAAGATATTTTCTAACCTGTAATGAATATGTGGTAATGCGGGCCTTTGGAAACCATCTCCACAGTCGGTCAGCCCTATTCTTATGTTGACAGAGTGCTCTTTTGTCCAGACTGATGTTATGTATAATGGCTGTACCTATATAAGAAGGATTTCATTATAATATGGAAAAGGCCTAACCGTTACTACCTGTTTTAGGTGGACCAAATAGAAATGTGACTCTGAATCAGACTCCTTCCACAGAAGACTGGGGCTTATCAAACTCGAAGGCCAGCAGAATGGAACCCATGAATTCAAACTCCGTGGGAAGACCAGGAGGAGATTATAATGCTTCTTTACCCAGACCTGCAATGGCTGGCTCTATGCCTACCTTGCCTCTTCGGTCTAATAGCATACCAGGTGCGAGACCGATGTTGCAGCAGCAGCAGCAGCAGCAGCAGCAGCTGCTTCAAATGAGTAAGTGTCCCCTTCATAAAAAATGAAAATATGTGTTTCAGAGTAACTTTTTACTGTTGGCTTATTTGAAAATTTATGCTTTCTTTTTGCTCCCCCAGGACATGGTGAGATTCCCCTGGGAATGGGGGTCAATCCCTATGGCCAAGCAGCAGCATCTAACCAGCCAGGATCCTGGCCAGATGGCATGTTGTCTATGGAACAAGGTCCCCACGGGACTCAAAATAGGTGGGGCTGTATCTTGTGACTCTGCAGAAAATCTTAGCTTTGGGTTATCTAGAAAATAGTTGGAGCACTGAAAAAATCCTGAAAGAGAATGAGAAAAATTCCCTATGATTGATTTACTTGGTTACCATCTGGTTATTTCTTGGGTAATGTGTGTGTAAAAATGAGGCTGAGGCAGCAAACAGTGGTATTCACAGGAGAGGGAGGAGGTAGAACTCTGTTGTTCAGCTGTCAGGACCATTCAGTGGCCAAACCTCTGAGAGCCTGTCTGTGGGATGATTGGTTCTCGTAATGTTAATTTCATGACGGGGGATAGATGAGCACCAGTTTGATAAAATGTGTTTCAATGGTTTTATAAATGTTGGTCAGAGGGCAAGCCTCAGTTTTCCAGAAAATTTATTTTAAAGGTTTGGATAATTCTTTTCTGAAGTTATTTAAAACATTTCAGTGATGAGGGTGAAAGTATAGCACCTTTATTAAAAATTTTTATAAAAGAAAAATTGTGGATTAAGTCTGTATTTCATTTTTATTTAGCTTAATAACTTATTTGCATGCAAGAGGCCACTGTCATTGTCAAATTTAACCCAAATTCTACAATAAATTATGCAAAGAAAAAATAAACCAATCTATTGAATAGATAGCGATGTAACTACATGTTATGAACTTGAATGCTTCTCTACTCAGTAGAGAAGTAGAGAACAAACAGTTTCAAGTTGACAGAGCCTTTCTGATGCAGGATAAATGTCTAACTTCATGCCATTTTATGTGTTGGAGAATCGTGGCAACTCGCTGTGGGTGTGTGGGGGGTTTGTATTATATTACACTTGCCGATGTGAGCTCTGTGGGCCAAATATTTTTCTATCCTTTCTCCTTTTCTTTTGATTTTCCTAATTTTCAAGTAATGTAGCTACTACTCATGCACGTTCTTGTCTTGAAAAGAATACCCTCCCCTATCCTTTCCATCCCTCCTCCCAAAATCTGTGCTATCCCCCAAAGGCCTGAGATTTGACAGTTAGACTGTGGTGGTGGGATTGGGGTGTCAGCTATATATCATGGTCTAAAATGGCCTGGTGAAGCTTTAGAATTGTGTACCTTAAATGTAAATTGATGCCATTCATTCTTCTGCTACTCAGTTTATTGTTTGTACTTGTAGTATGTGAGTTATGGTTCTTTAAAAATACTGTTCATAGTTTCTGTGATCAGTTATCGTTTTTTAAAAAGAGAGAAAGCACCATTGAAATTGATTTCAAGTTTCTTTCTAGGCCCGTTCTTAGGAATTCCCTGGATGATCTTGTTGGGCCACCTTCTAACCTGGAAGGCCAGAGTGATGAAAGAGCATTATTGGACCAGCTGCACACTCTTCTGAGTAACACAGATGCTACAGGCCTGGAAGAAATTGACAGAGCTTTGGGCATTCCTGAACTTGTAAATCAGGTAGGTTGCATTAACCTGGAAGTATGAGAATGTGTATTTGCGTGCGCTTATATATGCATGCGTGTATGCACATTCATCAAGCCGTGTATAGGAATGCCTGCATGTGTGCCTTTCCTAGTACTTGTATTATATCATCACATTCGTGGATACCAGTATTAAGTTTAGAGAATATACTTAGGATTGTGGTATTATTTCCAGCAACCTACTATTTAATACAGATGTCAAATTTTAGGCAACTACAGAAATGATTCAGTGAAACTACTGTAATCTTTGTAAAATGCTACTTTTTATTTGTTAGTTAAGAGTTCTCATTTTTATAACTCTCTTTCTCTACTACTTAGCCAACCAGTGTGTATTCCGAGAAGGCAAGCTTTTTTCTTAAAACTCATCTACCATGGTAAATCTGAACATCCTAGCATTAGCATCTCCTGTTCCAATCTCATACCCAGCCTTATGAAAATATAACATTCACAAATCTGTATTTTTGAAACAGACACATTTTGTAGTGACTGTTTTTATTTAAAGGGTGTATGGGGGCACTGTATAGGTCTGCACATTCAACAATAAGCAGATCATGAGGGGCTTCTCAGTCTTTGCTGGGGAGATGACATGTACATAAGGAATTACACTACAGTGTGGCAAACACTGTCATAGAACTTTTTAAAGGGCAAATGGGAAACGCTGAACAGTCCTTGTGTATACCTCCAGGGGCCAATGACATATGATCCTGGCACTGAGGAGATGTTTCTAACTCTCTGGGGTTGTGTGTGAAGCACTAATAAGCTTGAACTGCCTTTTAAAATTTTAATTTAAGCTGGAAATTGCTTGCTTTGTCCTGATAATAAAATACTTATTATTTAAAATTTTGACAGTTGCAAAAAGTACATAAAAAAGTTTAAGATTTTCTGTAATACTGGCACAGAGAAAATCATTATTAACTTTTTGGTATATATCATTATACATTGCTTAATAATGGGGATATGTTGTGAGAAATGTGTCGTTAGGTGATCATTGTGTGAACTTTATGGAGTGCCTAGATGGTATAGCCTTGTATATACGTAGGCTATAAGGTATAGCCTATTGCTCCTAGGCTATAAACTACAGCATGTCACTATGCTGAATACTATAGACAGTTGTAATACAATGGTAAGTATTTGTGTATCTAAAGATAGAACTAAGGTACAGTAAAAATAACATGTTATAATCTTATGGAACCGCCATCATGTATGTGGTTCATCATTGACTAAAATGTCATTATGTGGTGCATGACTAATGTTTTTACATTTAAAAAAGGTGTATGTGCAGGCTGGGTGTAGTGGCTCGTGCCTGTAATTCTAGCAGTTTGGGAGGCCCAGGTGGGAGGATCCCTTGACACCAGGAATGTAAGTAGCCTGTGCAACATAGCGAGACTCCATTTCTACAAAACATAGAAAATTAGTCGGGCGTGGTGGCGTATACCTGTATAGCGGTAGTACCAGCTACTTGGGAGTTCTGAGGTGGGAGGATGGCTTGAGCCCAGGAGTTTGAGGTTGTGTTGAGTTAAATGATGACACCTCTGCACAGACCCTGTTTTAAAAAAAAAAGTATATGTGCAAATATTTGACTGTATATATTTTTTAAAAATAGTAATTGACTTTATTTATTTATTTTTTTTGAGACAGAGTCTCATTGTGTTGCCCTGGCTAGAGTGCCATGGCGTCAGCCCAGCTCACAGCAACCTCAAATTCCTGGGCTCAAGCAATCCTCCTGCCTCAGCCTCCCAAGTAGCTGGGACTATAGGCACGCACCACCATGCCTGGCTAATTTTTTCTATATATTTTTAATTGTCCAATTAATTTCTTTCTATTTTTAGTAGAGACGGGATCTTACTCTTGCTCAGGCTGGTTTTGAACTCCTGAACTTGAGCGATCCACCCGCCTCGGCCTCCCAAAGTGCTGGGATTACAGGCATGAGCCACCGTGCCCGGCCGGTAATTGACTTTAAAACACTCTTGTAACCAGTTTTAGTTTATGAAAGTCATCATTGTCAGTCATCTTTATATGTTTAATATATACATCTTTAATTTTAATGGCCAAATATTATACTGGACACAATGTATTTTAACAAGTCCTTTACTGATGAAAATATAAATTGTTCCTCAATATTTATTATCATTATTATTACTATTATTATTTTATTTTATTTCAAGACAGAGTCTTGTTCCGTTGCTTGGGCTAGAGTGCTGTGGCGTCAGCTTGGCTCACAGCAACTTCAAACTCCTAGGCTTGAGCGATCCTCCTGCCTCAGCCTCCCTAGTAGGCGCTCACCACCATGCCCACCTAATTTTTTCTGTTTTTAATAGAGATGGGGTCTCGTTCTTGCTCAGGCTGATCTTGAACTCCTGAGCTCAAGTGACCCTCCCACCTCGGCCTCCCAGAGTGCTAGGATTACAGGAGTTAGCCACTACACCTTGCCAATATTTTTTATTACTAACAATTCTGTTAATTATTCATGTCTCATTCACTTATTCTGTTTCCTTAGGTATTAATACAATATAAAAGAAAGGATTAGTGGGTTAGAGTTGTGTGGATATTTTAAAGATTTTGCTACTTATTTTCAGGTGGTTTTCCTGAAAAATTACGCTAGCTACTTCTCCGGAAGAGTATGATATTCCTCATACCTTCACCAGTGCTGAGTTGGCGTGGCTCAAATCTATGAAAGAACACACAGTGTGAATGAGCAAGTGATTAAACAAATACTGAGCAGGATTATTTTTAAAAATCTTTGCCAATCTGATCGGCAATAAAATCTAAAAAGTTTTAGATTATATTTCTTTGCAAGATTGAACAACTTTTATGCTTATTGGCCACTTATATGCATTTTTATAGTTTTCTGATGGGTTTTTATTGTTGATTTGCAAAAGTACTTTATGTATACTTGGTTATCAATTTTTGTTTGTTCCTTCATTCAGCACATATTTGTCTTCTATATGCCTATCAGTTTTCTGTTTGAGGCTGAGGGAGAATAGTGGGCAAATTAGTTCCTCCTCCCAAATCTCACATCCCTCTGGGCAAGGCAAAGGCCAGGCAGGGAACCACTCAGAAGTAGATGTGTAACAGAGGCTATGAGGAAAGGCGTGTGGTGCTCTGAGACTGTATCTGAAAGGGCAACCTCTTCTTTAGGTGGCAGTGGTGGTGGGGTGTTGGTTATCAAAATTCTTCTCTGAAAAAGTCATGTTTGGTTTGCAATTCCAAGGGTGACTATTAACTTGTCTAATATATTGCAAATAGTTCTTTCCCCGTTTTCTTTTTGATGGGCTTGTTTCTAGTTTTGTTCTTTAGTTTAAAAAGGTTTATGTTTTCAAATGCAGGATGATGAGATAAAGAATAACTGGGGACTTACTTGAATGGTCAAGAAAGCTCTTTCTGGGGGAGATGACACCAAAAGGATGAAAAGGAGCTAGCTATGCAAAGAACTAGGGAAGAATGTCCCAGAAGAGGTACAGCAAACTCAAAAGTCCTTAGGTAGTAAAGGTAAAGAACTTAGGGTTCTAGGAAATGACTGAAAGTCATCGAGAGCAGAGTGATACAAAATGATGGCAGAGAGGTAAGTGGAGGCCAGGTTCCATGAAGCCATCTTAAGGAGTCTAGAATTTCTCTGTTATATTAGGAAGCCATGGAAGAATTTTAGGAATTTAGTAATGAGACTGCCTTCCTTTTTTGTTATAATTAACTTTTATTTTTAGCAAAGTAATCATGTTTGTAACTTAAAATGATACGAAAGTATCTTTATTGAAGAACCGCAGTCACTTGTCCCACTCTGAGGTAGTAAAACTCAACTCTCTATTTTGGTGATATTTCTAAGTAACATGCTTACGCAGCTATTTTTTTTATTAACTTTAGTCTATATCTGTTGGCTTCCTGATATGGTAATTGATTACCCATGCATAATCCCTTATCTGAGAACTTTGGGGTAAGAAATGCTTTGAAAATCAGGAATTTTTGGATTCTAGAAAGGTAGCATGGTACATGTTCCATATATTACATCATACCCCTGGTTTGATCAATAGTACAGTTTTGGGCACTAGCCTGTGATCAAATACGCTAATACTTCTACAGCAAAGTCTGTAGTCATGCTAAGTATGATGATATAGAGAGATGTACTGCTTCGGGTAAGTTCAGGTCAGGTTTTGCTGTTAAATGTATTTGCTGCTAATGAAAAGCTTTTTTGTACTTTGAAATTTTAGATAAGAAATTGTGAATCTGTTTTATCCTCCCCTCCCCCCAGTGTACACACACATACACCATACACACGGGCTTGTGCTCTCTCTGTGTATCCCCTGTATAATTATATCTTTTGTTGTTGTTAGGTAGTTAATATTTAGATTATTTTTGTCTTATTGCTTAGCCAAGTGTAGCACATATATATGTATGTACATATATAATAAAATGTGTATATGTATATTTTTTAAGTTAGTAAATTGCATTTTCTTTTCTTTTTTTTTGGAGACAGAGTCTCACTTTGTTGCCTGGGCTAGAGTGCCATGGCATTAGCCTAGCTCACAGCAACCTCAAACTCCTGGGCT
>CAUYRT010006322.1:0-33662 GCA_963574885.1 Lepilemur ruficaudatus | reverse complement strand
AGACCCAAGGCTGAGCGACGTGGGGGGTCACTGTGGAGGGGTGGGATATGCTTGAAAAGTAGTGGGGGAGCGGAATTAGGGGTCTCAATAGGGGAAAGGAATTCCTCAAAAACTGATTCATGTGATTAACTGCACACCTCGGTAAATTCACTTCGAATCATTTAAATGTTTAGACTTTGAAGTTTTTGGAAAAACATTAGAAAATGTTGAGAGACTTCCTCTTTAAAATGGTGAGGACCTGAGTTATTGCTGAAATGATATCGATAGAGAAATGTTCTAGTAATAGCTGCAATGTAGCTGTCATGCTGAAACTCTCAACAAGATCCAGGAAACTGTATCTTGAATAGGGTAGTCAGGGAAGAAAGAAGTATTGGTAACATATTTAAACCCAGTGCTTCTGAAAATGTGATTTGAGTTTGCGTCCATGTGGAATAAACTAGATTATCTTAGTAAGCAAAATACAAACACCACGTAGACCCAAGACAAAATGATTGAATTCAGTAAAGAAAGCCATTAAGAACATATATGATACTTAGAAAAGAGATCGACTAAATTGTTTTCACTTTTTAAGCTTGTAAGAATACAAGCTGATAGTTCCTGTACTCACAAGAAAAATTTTCCCACATCAGAATCCACCTCTATTATCATTTCCACTCTCAGGATCTGCAAATGAACTCATTTCTATTCTGCAAGGAAATAAAGCCATTTCAAAGGAGTCCCCTACACACACACACACACACACACACGCACACACACACAACTTTTGTTTTCTTGCTTTTACGGTAACTTCTTTCTGTCAAGTCTTGAAAGCTATCTGCATCTACATTCATCCTTTCCTCTCAACCTTCTGTTGGAATAAGGAATTATTCCCCTTCTCCAAAGCCACCTCCTCCTCTTGTGTCTGGGTTCCATCTCCTCCTGCTTTGCGTCATCTTTACCAATATAATCTGTCTTCTCTGTCTTCATGGTTCACATCCCCACTGATTTTTCCATCAGCATTTCACCGCTGTAAAGTCTCATTCATCTTTGTATCATCCTCCCTCAATTATACCTTATTTTTCAGCACCTGTCCAGTCTCTCCCATGCTTTGATAGCTAAGCCATACCTTCTTTTTTTTTTTTTTCATCATTCACTCACTCCTCAGCCCATTCCAATCTACATTTAACCCCCATCACTTCATTGAAATGACTCTAAGGACACTCATGACTTCTGTGTAACTAAACACAATGAACCCTCTTCAAATCTCATAGTGCATCTCTCATAAATGTTGACCATTACCTCCTAGAAACATCTGTATATCTCTTCCCTCTTGATGTTTATGTTATATTTTTGGCTAGTCCTTTTTGATCTCCCTTAAACGGTCATCCTTCTTTACCTGTCTATTGAACATTGATGTCACTTCCTCAATAATATACGTGAGTTCTATAAGAATGGGATCAAGCTTGATTCCCTGTGAGTTGTAGACGCATGAGCATCCCATTCTTACAGAACTCATGTACATTATTGAAGAAGTGATGCTTGAGTAGTCATTTAAAGGATGTCCAATAGTTAAATCAGGCTTGGTAAAATCTCTGTCCTTTCTAACAAATGCACAAATTTTTATGTAGGCTCAGAAACATTTATCCTTTATAGTGTAAGTGAACACTCTTCCTTAATTCATGAAATTGCTAACTGTTTGATTCTACTTGGAGGTAAGCCCATACTGAACAGGTGGCAGTCTATTTGGAGACACATGTGCAGTGTCATGACAATTACAATTTTTACTTACTAACCTAGCTAGACCAGTAGTTGTGACTGTCCACTTCAAGCCTAGAAGGCAGCTGCCAGTGAATAATTTCTTTTCTTTTCTCTTTGTGTAGATGGGCTCTCAGATGATGACCAATGATCCCTTCCTCCTGGTATCCATTCTCTTGTGTAATCCGTGCCCCTCAGTGTGGGGTGGGATGGGGTGGGGCTAGCTTCTGACTAATAAAATACAGCAAAGGTGACAGGATGTTGCTTCCATGGTTATGTGACATCATCAGACTATAACTTCCCTCTTGCCAGCAGACTCTTGCTCTTGCTGGCTTTGGAGAACAAGCTGCCATGTTGTGAGCTGCCACATGAAGAAGCCCGGTGGCAAGGAACTGAGGGCAGCCTCTGGCTGATAGCCAGGAAAGAACTGAGGCCCACGGTCCAACAATCCATCAGGAACTGAATGATGCCAACAATCACCTAAAGTTGGAGTAGATCTTCCTCCAGTCAAACCTTCAGATAAGACTTCAGTCCTAGTTGATGTCTTGACTGCAGGCTTGTGAGAGATGCTGAACCAAGAACCAGGGAAGCTGGGCCTGGATTCCTGAGCCACAGAAACTGTGAGATATTAAGTGCGTTGTGTAAAGCAGTACTAGTTTACACAACAATAGAAAACGAATATAGTTTTCTTCTTGCCGTAATTGCTATATCTTAATTTTTCATAACCATATAATAATAAAATATAGAGCTATTTATGTCATTCTTATACCTAAACGACCTCTGCCGACTGCATGCTCCCTGCAGTATCACATCTGAGCTTCTTAGTTTAGCATATAAAGCCCTCCATGATTAGCTATTGACTAAGTTCTCCAGCTTCTTCTCCTGTTTCTCTTCTATTTCTTCCCTGCTCCCTCTGCACACACTGCCACAAAATTCTCTCTTCTCCTGTCATTGTTCCCAGAATCGTCCACAACTTGGCTTTGCACAAGCTTCTCCCTCTCCCTGGCACACCTTCCTTTTGGCCTTGCACACTGTCTTTCATTTTTTAAGATGCAGCTTATTGTTGCCTTCTTTGCAGGTTTCTCCTAGGTATTCCTATAGCACTTTGTTCGTATGTATTATACCATTTACCACCTAATATTATGATTTGTACAGATGGCAGGATAATCTCTGATGCTAACTTGGATTTTGCTACCCAACCTTCCCCCTTCTTCCTCTTTTCAAGTAGGTGGCTATGCCATTGGCATTTCTTTGCTTCGGGGATTTTTTTTTTTCATGGTAGAAAGCAGAAGTTCTTTGTAGTTATCTGATTTTCCTGTTTGTTTTTCTTCAAAAACAAACTTATTGAACAGATTGTGCTGGATATTGGAAGAGGAAAAAAGAAGAAGGAGGAAAGCCTCTGAGAGTAGTGAAGGAGAGAGTCCCTTGACATAGAAAGAGGAAGGACCCCACCACAGTGCTCCGGGAGAGAGGGGCAGACCTAGGGGAAAAGCACTGGGCTTAGGGAGATAGCTCTGTCTCAGTCTGTTTAGTGTTGCTGTAAAGGAATACCTGAGCCTGGGTAATTTATAAAGAAAAGAGGTTTATTTAGCTCACAGTTTTGGAGGCTGTGAAAAAAGCATCTGCTTCTGGTGAAGGTCTCAGGCTGCTTCCACTCCTGGTAAAGGGGAAGGGGAGCTGGCATAAGCAGCGATCACGTGGAGAGAGAGGAAGCAAGAAGGAGAGTGGGAAGGCATGAGGTTCTTTTAAGCAATCAGATCTTCTGGGAACTAATAGGGTGAAAACTCACCGTCAAGGGAGGGCAATTATCTGTTCATGACAGACCTTCCCCAATAACCCAAACACCTACCACAAGGCCCCACCTCTTGACACTGCCACATTGGGGATCAAATTTCAATATGAGACTTGAAAGGGACAGACATCCAAACTGTCCCAGCTTACATGGGTAAGCCCATTGTAAACACGGGCTCAGGGCTCTGGCCACCTGAAGATTTCCATGTCCCAGGCACAGATTAGAGACAACAGAGGCTGTGAACAAGAACATTGAGTATCACTATTGCAACCAAGGCATGTCAATGACCCATGATTAATGAGGCCTGCCTGTCTGTATAGGGCGCAGGGAATTTCCCCATTCCAGTGGGAGAAGGGAAAGTAATGGCTGTGATTGAATTTCCCACTGTGTGTTGGGAAAGGTTGGCACCAAGTTAGATTGAACTTGAGTTAAAATAACAAAAGAAATCTGATGTTTGTCACAATACCTGTTTGCAGATTAAGATTTATACCAGTATGAATGAGCCCTAAGTACAAGACACATGAAGAAAACTACATCATAATCAATTTGCTCAAAACCAGTGATAAAGAGAAAATCTTTATAGCAGCCGGAGAAAAAACATGTGTTACATACAGAGGAGCAAAGATAAGGATGACAGTAGATTTCTTGTCGGAAACAATGCAAGTAAGAAGGCAACAGCCATTTATTTAAAGTGCTGAAAGAACAGAAGTGTTAGACTATTATGATTTTTCACTCAGTAAAAATCTCTCTTAAAAATGAAGGTGAAATAATGACTTTCAGAAATACAAAAGCTGAAAGCATTTATCACCAGTGTACTCTCACTACACAAAATATTAAAGGGAGCCTTTCAAGAAGCAGGCAATGATACCAACTGGAAATTTGGATATAGACCAATGATTCTCAACTGAGAGTGATTTTACCCCGACACTCTGGACATTGGGCAATCCCTGGAGGCATTTTTGGTCATCACAACTTGGGAGAGGGTGTGTGGAATGCTATGGCATCTGGTGGATAGAGGGCAAGGATGCTACTAAATGTTCTACAACACATGGGACTTCCCCTCACAGCACGAAATGTCTCCAATAATGAGGTTGAAAAAAACCCTGGTTTAAACAAAGGACTTACATGGGTAAATATAAATATTTTTCTTACTCTATCTTTTTAAAAGATTATTAACCATTTAAACTAAAATGTAATGTGAGGTTATAACATATGTAAAAATAAAATATACGGCAATAACACAGAGGCTAGGGATTGAGAAATAAAAGTATACTATTGTATGGTTCTTATACTATATGGGAGGTGGTATGATATTACTTGAAGGTAGACTGGGGTAAGTATACACTATACCCCAAAGTAACCACCAAACTCATACAAAAAGAATAAGTATAGCTAATAAGCTACCAAAGGAGATCAAATGAAATCAATTAACCCAAAAGGAAGCAAAGAAAGAGAAAGACGGGCAAAAAACAAACAAACAAAAAAACCAAACAAAAAAATCGAAAACATACAGCAAGATGATAGACTCAAACTTAACTATATCATTAATCACATTAAATTTAAATGGCTCTAACACCTGATTAAAAAAGGTAGACATTATCAGATTGGACTTTTAGAAAAAGATCTGATTATTCACTACCTATATGAGATTCACATTAAATAAAGATACAAATAGGTTTAAAGTTTATAGAAATAGGTATACAAGCTAACACCAGTCAAAAGGAAGTTGGAGTAGCTATATTACCATTAGAAAACATTGACATCATAGCTAAAAATAGTATCAAGCATAAAGAAGGTCATTTCATAGAGACAAAGAGGACAATTCATCTAGTGAACCTAAGAGTCCTAAATGTTTGTTCTCCTACTAATGGAACTTCACAATACATGAAGCAAAAACTGTTAGCATTTCAAGTAGCAATAAGTAAACTCTCAATTATTGGTAAAGATTTCAATACTGCTAGCTCAATAACAGAATAAGTGAACTGAAAATTAGTAAGGATATATTAATAAAAAACTCAGACAACACAATTAACGAACACAACTTAATGGACATTTATGGAACACTCTATCCCAAAACATCAGAACACAAATTCTTCTCAGGTGCACACAGAACATTTATAACAAGTGTTCAAGTCATTCAAAGCGTGTTCTTTGACCATGATGGAATGCAATTAGAAATCAACAGCAGAAAGATCTCTGGAAATTCCCTAAACGTTTTGAAATCAAATAGTGAACCCTGCCTATCTTTGATTCTGAAAGATCAAAGAAGGTGTTAGGTCACACTTTTCTTCTGCTTGGGATTTTAATAGATAAAACAATAAAAACATAAGGATGATTTAGATTCGGTCTTGCCTACCCATGAATAGTGGAAGGAACAGTTCGACCACCAGCGGTCTTTGTAGTCCAAGGTCTTTATGCACATACAAAAAACTGTCATAAACTTACACAGAGGAAAAAGCTGATATAAATTTCTAAAAGACATTGTATTATAATATTTAAAGACAAATCCAATTGTATTACCTTCACTCTTAATATATGGTTATTTAGCTAATGGTTTTCAGATAGCACACTTTGAATAGTTGTTTTTTAAAAAATACAAATATAAAAATGCTTTATAGTTTGGTGCATATAAGTTTGCTTTAGACAATAGATAATAATGTTTATAGGTAAATGAATGCTTCTAATCTGTTCACATTATATGTATATAAGTAATTTGTTCTTTTAAATATGGTGGTAAATATTTTTACTGATGCCATATTTTATTTTCTAAACATAGCCTTGGCAATATTGTCAGCCCACCTTTTTTTCCTCAGGACTTTGACATTCCTCCCAATGAGAGGCGGATGTTGATTTTCCGCCTCTTGAATATGGGATGTCTGTAGTGACTCACTTCTGATGCATAGATTGCAGTAGAAATGGTGCTGTGTGACTTCCAAGGCTAGGCCATAAAAGGTGACACAGCTTCCTCTGGCTTTCTCTGCCTTAGGATGCTTGCCCTTAGCACCCAGCCCGCATGCTGTGAGGTCTGCATGGGGAGACTTCATGGAGATGCCCACGTGGTAAGGAACCAAGGCCCCCAGCTCATGGCCAGCATCAATCCCCAGTCGTGTGAGTGAGGGAGCTTTCAGGGGATTCCAGCCATCAGCCTCAAGTCTTCCAGCCGAGGGCCCAGGCACCACAGATCAAGGACAAGTTGAGCATCATACGTGGTTGTTTTACACCCCTAAGCTTTAGGGCAATGTGTCACACAACTGTAGATATTGGAACACCAGCCCCATCTTATTTACTTATCAATTTATTTAACAAATGCATTTTAATTTCTTATTCTTCATAAATACTTGCATATTTTGAATCTTGATTCTCAATAAAGTACTACACTCTGTGTCTACATAGAATGTCTGTGTACAGTAACCTTTTGTGTGGTTGCATTTGTATAACTTGAGATATTCTTGAATATCTCAGCAAATGGAGAAACATTACATGTGGGCATTGAAAAAGACCATAATGTCCCATGGAGTAGTGTGTGGATGGACCACAGAGCTCAGGGATAAGGCAGATACACTATGGAGTTTTACCACCAGGGTCTTAGAGCCAGATGAGACTGGGTTTAACATCCCAGCACTCTTGCATAGAGACTGTGTGTGCAAAGATGAATTTTGCAATATCACTGAGCCTTAATTTCCTCATCTGTCCTTTGGGGATAATAATAGCACCAATGTTATAGGGCTGCTGTAATGAATAAATGACATGATGCACATGGTAGGCACTCAACGCATGTTGGCTGTTAGGGTTACGTGTATGAAATCTGTCCATTTATGTACATGCCCTATCATACTATCTTAACTTCCAAATCTGGAAAATTTCCCCCAGTGACCCACTGCTGGGCAGAGCTTGTAAAGTTGACTTTTACAGGAATTCACTGTGGCTGTTAATTGGGGTGACTTCCTAGAGACAGTTGATCACCACTGTTGCCCCTTCTAAAACCCCCAGAGAACAGCAAACTGTCCCCAGAGAACTCTGGGCTCAAGCCCACTGGCTCCCAGGTGAGCCGACTTGTATCTTGATGAGTTTGAGTTTGGTCCAAGTTTCACTTCTCTTGGCTTATGTCCCTAAGAGAAACACAATTTTGCAGGATGATGATTTTCTACAGACTTTTTGAGAAGTTTCACTGTTTGTTTTGGAAAGCAGTTAAGGTAAAGTAAAACCCCCAAATTTGCTTTTTGCCTCTGACAGCCTGGCTGAGTTGGCTCAGTGGCACCCGCTTTGGGGACATGCCCCTGTCTCTCTCCCTCAGCCCTTCCAGGGAGAACAGTCTTGTGTGATTTTAATGTGATCATGTCTTTACCATGTGGTCTATCAGCTGTCACTGACAGTGTGTTTAAGAGTGTCTAGAAGGGGTTTTAATTGGCAAGATCTATAGTAAAATTTGCAAATTAGTGATCCACCGGCTGATGTTATGACAATGTCTAAACACTATCAGTGCCATTTTAAAATAATCTTTCATCGATACAACATTCATTTTAATTAGTCAGAAAATGTTGGTCTGCCTACAGTTTCATGGATTCAGCATGAGGTTACAGGACAGCTTGCTAAACTTCATTTATTTGCTGGGGGGAAGAGATTTTTTGAAGTTATTTATATTTCATTCAACTAACGAGGTGTTGGTCAGTGTCCAGAATGATTGGCTCATAGACCCAGGGTATAGATGAAAAATACCCTTCTCTTTGATGTGTGCCATGCTGAGACCTGGGTTTTTATCCCGGCTCAGTCAGAAGTTGTTTGTATGACCCAGGAAAGAACAATAGCACCTATTCTACACCAGGTGCTCTACACTTGTCGTGTCATTCCTTGCAACGACAGTGTAAGGTGAGAACCATTAGAATCTCCATTTCTGAGTTGAGTAAACGGAGGCTCAGGGAGAGGAATTAGGTTGCTACAGACCACACGACTAGTAAGTGGTAGAGGCACACGTTTCTCTGTCTCTGAAGACTGAGCTCTGTGCAACCATGAACTAACTCCTCCCAGAAAAGTCTCTTAATTTTCATCAGCCTAATTCTTCTCATCTGTATAATGAAGCAGTGGGGCTAGAGGATGTTTTGCTTGTAGTTTAGGGAGAGTATGATTCCATATAGCTTGCATATCTAGATTGCTGTGTCCTTTGGCCTTGGTTCTATTGTTACCTATGTTCTCATGAAGTCTGGAAGGTCCTGGAGAGGGTGTCAAATTAATAATCTGGTGCTGACTATTTTAAGCAGATTAGCAGCCTTACAAAGACCATTTGTTTCCAGGTTAGCACTGAACTGCCCTTGACAATTGTCACTGACGCATAGACATGGGTCATGCCAGCCAGAAAGGCCACCATTTTCTTTGACCTGGTGATATCAGCAAGTTTCTGGTGGTGCTTAGTATCCTCTGCTGCCCTATCAGTATTTACTGGGGCTACCTGCTTAGTATCTTTTATTCTATATCAGCTTGGGGCGGGGGGGGGGTCATTTAATTTAAATCGGAACAAATCCTTGGCTCTATCCAATTGCACAAAAATACATCACAGAACATTTTTCTGGTATAAATTTCTGCCCCAAAGCATGAGATTCAGCACAAACAGTGTGGACTGCAGGGTGGAGATGCCAGACGGCTGTTAAAACGGCCCCTTGCTTGGCCTTTTCTCTTATAAAAATAATTTATGACCTGCCGCTCTGAACTTCCGACTGTGGGCTTTGCAGGCACCCTGGCGGTTTTCTCTCACATCGGTAACTACACTAAGCTGCCTCTGTGACAACGTTGTTCTTGGCAGTAGCCTTAAAATGTCATGAAAGGGGATCATTGAGATCCCTTGGCATTTCTAACCTTCTCATTTCACACGACATTGTTGTTTAGAGACAAATCTGGGAGATGGACGGTCAGAACGTGGGACTTCAGGTGTTTGGGGTTCAAAGCGAAAGTTAAAGCTTCTATGCTCTTCAGGCCTCATTGGTAAAATGGTCCTAGTCATGCCTGCTTTGCACAGGTATTTGGAGGCTTGCATGAAACTGTAACTATGGGAATGCCAGGTACAATGTTGATGATTGTTGATAATCGTTATCACAGTGAGGAAACTGAGGATTCTATCAAGCACACTATACCAAGAGTTTCAAAAAAGTTTTCTAAATTTTTAGGATTCTGGGAGATTTTTTTGTACCTTGAAGGACCGTAGGTTTGTGGGTCTCTGATGTGGCCCCAGAAAATATAAGTAAGATCCAACTATTCAGATAAACTTACTATCTTTCTGACAAAGGCATGATTTATTCTGTTTCTTCCTTTCAACTTCCTCAAGCCCCACCCTCAGAGAGGAATTATTATTATTTTTTTTGTTGTAGTTGCTGTTGATGTGGAATAAACCACCCCAATTTTGTAGGGTAAAAGACCAACCATTTTATTATGCCATGGACTCTATGGGTCAGTGATTTGGATGGGACACAAAGAGATAACTTCTCTCCTGTGCCTTGATGTCTGAGGCCTGGGCTGGCAAGATGTGAACAGCTAGGGGAGAGCTCCCTCAAGATGCTCAGATCCATGATGGAAGGGTCACGCAGGGTCATCTGACTGGGGGCACGTCGGTCTCTCACTTGTGCTGGATTACTGAGCATCCAGGGAGATGGGTTCTCTGGCTGTATTGTTTCCTGAGGCTGCTGTAACAAATGACCACCAACTTGATGGCTTTATTCTGTCATAATCTGAAGGGTAGAAGTCTGAAATCGAGGTGTCAGCAGGGTCATGTTCTCTCCGAAGGCTCTAGGGAAGGCCTCTTCCCTCCCTCTTGTTAGTTTCTAGTAGATGTCAGTAAAGCCTGATGTTCATTGGCTTGTGGCTACTTAACCATAGTCTCTGCCTCCATCGTACATGGCCTTCTTCCCTGTATGTCTGTATCTCTGGGTCCAAATCACCTCCTTTTTCTCTTGTCCTTATCAGAGAAAATCATTGGAATTAGGGCCCACCCTAAATCCAGGATGATTTTGTCTTGCACTCCTTAATTAATTATAGCTGCAAAGAACCTATTTCCAATAAAGGTCCTGTTCTGAGGTACTGGGTGAATGTAAATTTTGAGGGAGACACTTTTAAACCCAGTACACTGGCTTCTGCCTTGGAAAGTCTTGAAATTTCCCAAAAAGAGCCAGAATATGCTAAAATATGCTGGGTAGCCAAAAAAACACGATAAATGTCAGCTACAAGTGCTATGAAAAAAAACGGATCAAGAGAAGGGAAGAGAGGAGGAGGATGCAGGGGTGGGTGGTGGTTGGTCTCCTTTAGCAGCCGTGGTCAGGGGAGGCTCCTCTGCAGAGGCACCATGGGATTAGGGAGTTTTGAGCGTGGCGGGGGAGCGAGCAGTGTGAAGGGTTTGGGGCAGGGCTTTTTAGGCAGACAGAACAACAAACAACACGATGCCGAGGAAGGAGCCAAACGGTGTGTTTTGAGGAGCAGCCAGGAGGCTGATGCAGCTGGAGTGGAGAGAGGGAGATGGGAGGAGATGAAGTCAGAGTGGTGAACGGGGTCAGGCCATTGTACGACTCTGGGCTTCACTTTCAGAGTCACGAAATGCCAGCAGAAGTTTTTGATCAAGAAAGCAGGCTAATCTGATTTACACTTTTAAAAACCCACTTGAGTGGTTTTATGGAGACTAGACACAGGGAGTCAGGCGTGGGATCAAGTCAGTCAGCCAGGGCAGAGTGCAGCCATTGAGGCAGGCAGCAGTGTCACCTTGGACTCAGTGGATGCAATGAGAAGTAGGAAGGGGACGTGGGGACGTGGGATGTTAGAGAAAGAAGAGAGGCAAGGATAATTCTCAGGTTTTGGCCAGAGCACTTGGGTGAATGGTAGGGTTATTTCTGAGATGGGGAGGCCAGGAGCGGCAGGACTTGGGAGTACAGTGGGAAATCAGGAGTTCAAGTTTGGACACACTAACTCCGGGAGCTCTATTAGACATTCAACAGGATGAATGGGCCATTGGATTTTGAGTCTGGAGCTCAGGAGAGAGGTCAGGGTGGGGATTTAGAGCTGCGGTGCACAGGTGGTAGGTAGAGGCCTGGGGCTGGGTGAGGTCACCCAGAGAGAGAGTGGATAAGGGGAAAGGGTGGGCAGTCAGCAAGGTGCCTTGGGGGCCTCCACCCCTGCTGGGAAGATCTAGCATCCTCTCCGCTTCAACTGCATGCCTTTGTCACTCCTCTTCACGGAGCCAGTCTTTTGGTTTTGAGATCAGCTCTATGGCGCCAAATGGACTGGTTGCATTTTACCCATGATTCTGAGGCCTTGGAGAAGGAAGCGGGTTCCCCGTGGAAAGCCCCAGCACCTGCCCTTATTCTCTATTTGTGGATCTGCCCTTGTGTCCCTGGAGACAAATGAGGCACGGGCACCTGCACGGGCCTGTCTTCTCTGAGTCACGGCCTCGTTCCTTCTCCAGCATCCCACGACTGCCAGGGACACGTGGCTGGAGCAGTCGCTGCACCTGCACAAGCACTTGCTTTCACAGACCCATCTGCCTAGGGCTCACCTGGGCATACCTGTTATCCTTTTCTTGGAAAAGCTGGCCATTGATTTCTGCCTTCAAAGCTTCAAATCTTACAGGAGAAACCTCTAAGGTATTTATCTGTCCCCAAGTGCCCACATTCCCAACAGCCGTAGTCAGTCTGATTTGATCTTCTGCTTTGGGATGATTTGGAATTTGGTGACATGTGACACCTTAGGAGGTGGGGATGCAGAGTCACCTGACTCCACTAAGCACTTTACCATCCCATCCAGTTTATGGGACCCGACACCAGGCCTATTGAATGCTGGGTGGAGGTGGCAAGTAGGGTGGAGCGGAAGATGGTCAGGAAATAAGGAAAAGTAGAGGCTGGGGAACAATGCAAGTGAAAACGTGACCCACAATGCATTTAATGTTGCAAATGCTTCATCAAATTCCTGGTATCCATTTATGGAAAAACCAGCTCATTCACCACTGCAGGAAAGACATGTATTTCTCTTGGACACACACACACACACACACACACACACACACAGCCTTTGCCAACACTGATTTATTATTAAGTGCCTCAGATTTAGGATGAAAGACTATATAAGAACAGGAACCCCTTTTTAAATTCTTTTCTGAGCATGAAAGAACATTGTGCCTGTCAAATGTGTGCTGGCTTGTGTTCAAACATAAATATGTACCACAACACAGTCCCCTCCAGCTCAAAGCTGGGTTGCAAGAGAACCTTGGAATTGAATGAGCAGTGCCTGAATTTTTATTTCATTACCCAAAGAAATCCTCACCAAACTCAGTGCTATTTCCTGTATACAACCCCTTAGATGATTCTTGAGCTACTCTTTGCAACAGTAGATTTTGGCAGATAACTGCCTAATTCCCCTGGTTCTGCTATCAAAGCTGATCTCTTACTCATTCTCCAAACAGGTAGGCTTTCTCTGTTAACTTCCATTTTTCACTTTTTAGTTTGCCTGTTCCTTCCCCTCCATGTTGGAAATGTAAAGCCCTTGGCACCTGGACTACAATAACCTTTTTTCTGTTTTCCCCACTCCCACACCTCCCCACGTTTCTTTTGTCCAGTGGTGTTTTAATGACTTTCAGCCATTGGCAGTGGACTTGAGCTCTATCTCTCCCAAGAATGGGGACCTCCAGTCCCGGCCCCAGTCCAGAGTGCTGCGGACCCGGGTTGTGACTTGATAATATTAGCAGTCATTGCTTTCAGGGAGATGCCTCAAGAGGTGAAAGAAAGCGCTTCCCTTAGCAGGTACCCCAACCTCCAGCACCCGGCTTATGTGTCCTTGGCTATGTATAAACCCCCACCAACTCCACTGAGCCACCCTTGCGAGTGTCCTCACCTGGTCCCTTCTACGTGCACCTGGCGCTCCTCCCTGTCCTCTGCTTGCATGACTTATCACACATGGCCATGGAATCACCTGTCTGTTCCCCTGGATCCTCAGTCAGGGCAACGACCCATCCTGGTTTACTGCTGCGTTCTAGTGTCTCACAGGAAGACTTGCACTAAGCCTGTGGTTGCCAGATTTATGCATTCATTTGGTCATTCATTTGCAAATATTTATTGCTTGTTCTATGCCAGACACTGTTTTAGGTGTTGAATAAATGAACAAATGAGCAAGAGTAGATAGAACTGCTGCTGTTCCCTCAGGCTGCTGTCATTTTGTGTTCCCCTTGAAGTTTATTTTAAAGTTACTTCGCTTGGTGCGTTAATGAACGAATTAATTGTAGCGCAGTGTTGCAGTGGTGAGCGGTGAGAACTGGCTACGTCAGGAGCAGGTGTCCAGTGGCACCCCTCCCCAGAGCTATCCCCCATCCCTATTTCTGTGTCTGTCCGCCCCCTCTCTATTCCATCCCTATTCCTATTGGAAAAAGAACACGGGCCATATCCATGGTTAGGACACAGACATATACTGACATGGCTGGTGAACTGGCAGAGCAGGAATGAGGAAGGACAAAAACGGAGTTACATGCAGACGCGCGCAGTCCTGGAGACAGAATGGGACCTATGAGAAAACTTGAAGCAACTGACTCCACAGGTGGGTCTGAGGATGGGAGGGGACTAGGGAGGTCTCATGAGCTCTGCAGCCCTTGGGATCCACAGCTTAGCTAAAGCATCTCTCTAATAGAGCAATACGCAAAGGGGTGGGCAGGCTGAGCATTTCCCTTTGGTCTTACAGGTAGCTTATGACAACAGCTTACAGGCTGTTGTTGGACCACAAGGACATGAGCATCCATTTGTGGGAGGATGGGCATGGAGCTGCATCCCAGAGTGGAGCAGAAAGTCCGATGCCTCATGGATTTGAGATTGCTCTCAGGGTCTTCCAAAACCATCCAAGATGGTGGGAGGAACTCACAATGGGGACGAAGGCCCTGGAGCTATACCTGGCACAGGGTTTAGTGAGGTAGTAAAAATCATCATTAGTGTGACTGTGACCCCTTACACACCCACAGATGGCCGAATACACAGGACATCCTTGTTTCTGGCCTTTTTAGATGGATTCTGTTTACACAACCACAGACCTGGAGTAGAATCACAGCCGATGTCTCTGGTCTTGGCTCTGTTCGCTTTCCCACTGGTGTGTCTCATCTCCCTGACTCTCTTCTCTGGCTCCCAGGCCCTCCTGGATGTGGTTACCCATGTGGGAAGGTTATTTTCTAACTGTTCACAGTCTGTTGAAGTCTGCCTTTGTAGGGGTTCTGTCTAGCACATCTGGGTCCAGACAGCATGGGCAAGTGAGGAGCCTCGCCCACGGCCCTCGCATCCTTAGGACCAGGGCCCTCTCATTCCCATATTGTCCTGAGTGTGCAAAGCATTAGCTCATTTCTTTCCCCACTTTTAAACGTAGTTTCCCTGTAGAAAGGAGCAGATTCATTTAAGCACCTCAGTATTAGTAGCTGATATGTCTTAATATATCACTTCTCTTGAGTTAACTTGCAATTTAAAGTTGAAAAAAGCACAGACAACAACCACCCTATTATCAATACAATGAACATTTCAGGACGGGAGGGGCAGATTGGTGAGAGAAGGCTTTTTGGTGGGGAGAGAGCTTTTATAGGATGCTCCAGTCATTATTAATGTGAATTTGAAACTCTGGGGACCCTGTTAGAATGGAGATTCTGATTCAGCGGGTCTGCAGAGGAAACTGAGATTCCACATTTCTAACAATCTCCCAGGTGATGACGCTGGTCTGTGGACCATACTTTGAATAACAAGGCCTTAAATCACAGCTGCCACCTGCGCTTTCCACGTTCACCTGGGCAAAGTGTGCTCCTCCACACCTGTGATGTCGCCCCAGGATCCTGGTGATGAAATCTCTACCCAAGATGTGGAATGAGCTTAGCGGGTTGGCTGTTTGAAAGAGGAAGGGAAGTTTCTTATAACTGAAAAGGAAATCATTCCAAACTGGAATTCCGTTGCGTCAACAAAGTTTTGTGAATGATGTTCTTGTTTTCTTACAACTGGTATTAATACTGTTTCAAAAATGCCACAAAGATGGCACGAGAGGCTGGTGGCTGTGTGCGTGGTGGGGAAGAGATATTACGAAGATCAACAATGCAAATCATCCTTTTAATCAGAGATGCTGGAAACCAGGACAGGGCACAAAGGTGGGTTATGAGCAGAGTTATGAGAACTGACAGAAGTCAAAAAATAAAGTCATTTGCAGAGTGGGGACAACTGCTCCCTCCTCTCCTTCATCTCTCTGTCAAGCTGGGCGTAGACAGTGGCATTCGGGCCTCACGGAGAGCCCAGCTGGCTGCCGACTTCCATGCGACGGCACCACCAGGTGCTGCGTTGGGCCGTGAGTGGGAAGGGGAGTGGAAGTCGTTTGGGGTTTCTTTTCTTCCTTTGCGTTTGTTCCCCGGGGCATCCTCTGGGTGATGCTAGAAGATAACTTCTCGTCACTGCAAGCCCTGCTGTCTTCCCCTGCAGTCCTCGGCCCACGAGCTCAGCCCTTGGCGCCCGGCACCGAGTCGGCCCCAAGGGGAGGATGCGGAAGGAGAAAAGGGCTGGTTCTTGCCACTGTGGATCTCCTAAGGTAACTAAGAAGGGACGAGACATCCTCTTACGGTCACTAACTACATCCAGTAGGAAATAATAAGTTCCAAACGAGTGATACGCACAATAAGGATGTGGGCTGATGAGGACATGAGGAAACTCTTAAATGAGGTGATCAGAAAGGCTTCATTGAGAAGGTAGTAATTGATTTTGTCCTTGAAGGGAAGGAGGAATTAAACAGCGCCTGGGAGGTCTGGGACGGTGCCGCTTCTAAGAACATCCTCTTCCCCAAATCCCTTTCTGGGAACGGCTGGCAGAGAAGAGGAGAGCCGTATTTTGATTTATTTTGATGATGGAAGATGCCAGTGGCACTAACTGTGGCACAGCACACTTTGCTGGCAGGTTTCTTTTTCCTGCCGAGTGCTACACAAAATCAGGGACAGATTACGATACGGCTAAATTCCACCTACTTCATTATTTTCTTAAAAACATGCTTTATGGGGAGACGCTTTAATCGGGCAGCCCAAATTTCTCTCTGTACTTCGGGAAGCCCCTTAGCACCTGATTTCAGCTTGAAAAATTGTCATTTCTATTTCAAACCCCAAGCACTCAATTTTTTAAACGTTGGCAGAAATAGATTGATAATGGCAGGGCTAGGAAAACTAGCCCATAATGATCTCTAAACAAAACAAAAGAAACCCTAGAGTTAGTTTTTATTTTAAACTTTAGGCTTCACATTTCAAAGTTTTATCAAACTGGACCCCCCTCCCCATAATTTAAACCATTGTTTTCCGAGGGAAATTTAATAATAAGAGCCGCCATGTGTTTCTGCTTAATTTTAGAAGCCTGTGTTATGCAGTCAAAGATTCTCATTTGAAAATAATTCCTGTCCTTATTCTTAAACTGCCAGGGGAATAAGATTTAAAAAACATGTTGCAGCTCTCAAGTTTATGTTTTGCCTAAAGCCAAGCAGCGCTGGAAGATCAAAGTTGGGAGTGCAGTTCTAAAGTTAGAACCACCGCCTTGCAACGTGCTAGCAAACGGGCAGCCGGGGCCCAGCAGCTGCCTGCCCAGGTCCTGCGGTAATTAGCCCTGGTGCAAGGGGAGGCCCCCGCCCCTCCCCTGGGCAGGGCCTGGGCCTCAGGGCCCCTGTCGCCTGGGAAGCGATCCCCACAGAAAAGGGGCAGGCGTGGTATTTTTAGACCACATGTGCATAGTGTATAGGCCTCCTGCTTTCTACCGTTTGCATTTGGGAGGACCGAGAATCGAACACACTCCGTGTGCTTGCTGTCTGCAGAGTCTGCCCTTAGTGGGGGCTATTTATCAACACGACAGATTCACCTAATAATATTTAAGGATGGGCAAACTGGGGCATGTTTGCTATTCTCAAGCTGTCTCTTGTTCTGTCTTAAAAAATGAACTTTTCTTAAGTTCCAAAGCCCTACTTCCCTCCTCCTTTGTCAAGTCTTTAATTTGACTATTTTATACCTTAGTAGAACTGACTGTAGACTGTGATTTCTTAGAGCACCAGAATGGCATTCAGGGGCAGCCACAGGACTTCCAGGCCATCTCCGTCTCTCCATGCTCCCCCTCTGGGAAGTTCTGCTTGCCTGTGGTGAGCCCAGCTGAAAGTCTCAATTGTAAATTCAAATATTGGGGTTCGGAAGTCGTAGGTGTCTAAGTAGGTGTGTGGCTCCACCTTCAGTTGTGGCTCTGTACTGACAAGGCTCCCAGCCTTGCACCACCATGAACTTGACCCACAAACGCACCTTAGTCCAGCCAGAAGGGAGCACTGAGCTTTGGAAAGCTGCTAAATGGTGATGGGAAGCCCAAGTCTTTCCCCTTGGACGTGATCTGGTGGAAACCCAGTGACGGCCACGTGCTACAGTGTGTTCCCCGACCCGCTATTGGTGCCATCGGGACTTCCCGTTCACTGCCTGCACCCTGGGAGCTGTTCAAGGAGAAGCATCCAAAACAGCTGTCTATTTTCAATCTGAGCCAGCCTTCCACCTCTTCTCCATTTCAGTAGACGATTTTTACACAGAGCCTTGGTTTTACAATGGCTTCTAACTTTGCAGTCCTTGACACACGCTCTTGTGCAGTTGATAATAGCAGAAACAGGTGAACTGCTAAGTTTCGCTCAAGCTGTCCAGTTAGCTATTTTTACCCTTGGTAAGCTGAATCAGCTCTCTGCATGCCTTTCTTAGAACAGAGGAGATCAGCTCCTTTGGAGAAAAAGGCAATAGGAGATGCATTCTCCATAGCTGTTTGCCCACGTTGCCCTTAAAGTTCTGTGCAATGGTCTTAGAAGAAACAGTCTCCTTTCTGGAATTGTTCAGAGTTGCTGAGCCCTATGGGAGAGCCCCATGCCTCTCCCCACAGAAGTAGCCCCGTTAACCAAACCCTGGTGCTAGGAGCCAGGCCTGAACATCAATCTGGAGGGAGAATGGCACATTATTTTAATCTCTCTCTGCCTCTTCAAATTCCTGCCATAAAAGCTGCTCTAGATAGAGGTCTTAGAGTTGATGGTGGAAAGAGTTAAGATTTGGGGCACTGTTGGGACGGGGTGAATGTATTTTGATTATGAGATCATGAATTTGGGGGTAAGGCAGAGGGCCAAGTGTTAGGGACTGGCTTGCATTCCCCTAAAATTTATATGTTAAAGTCCTAACTCCCAGCATGTCAGAATATGCCTGTCTTTGGAGATGGGGTCTTTAAAGGGGTAATTCAGTTAAAGTGAGAGCATTGGAGTAGGCCTGTTCCAATACAACCGGTGCTCTTGTAAGGAGAGGAGATGAGGCCATGACAGCACAGAGGGACATGCGTGTGAGGACTCGGCCAGAGCAGAGCCACCTGGGAGCCAGAGAGAGCAGCCTCTGAGGGAACCAACCCTACTGACACCTGGATTTCAGACCTCTGGCCTCCAGAACTGTGAAAAAAAAAAATGAACGTCTCTTGTTTAAGCCACCGGTCTGTGGTACTTTGCTATGGTGGCCCTAGAAGACCAACACAGATTTCAAGATGGCACATGTGTGGGACAAGGCTACCCCAGAGAGAGCCATTGGACATACTCACTCTCTAAAACGTACCTGGATAGGCATTGCTAAAAGATCGGGAATAGAGCTTGTTTCACTGAGTATATTTTATAAACCTACTTGTTTGGGGGATTCATTGGGGGAAAAAAAAGAAAGGAGAAGTGACTGTTGCACCCTAAGGACATGAACTTGTGCAGTTTTTATTGTGGGGGGAAAAAAACATGACACTACCAAACTGGCAATTTCTCACAATACCAGGTGCGTTACAGATTGGTGTGTGGGCTTTTGTGAATTGGTTGCATATAAATGAGGAACATTTAAATAAAAAGGAGATCTAGAAACTTTCACTAGTTTGGGGCTTTTATTTATAGCTACTTATGCACAAAGCTAATTTCCCTTCCCATGTGAGTTTTGAGCCGTGGCAGTCTAACGGGCTTTTGTGTAAGGTGCTGTTGATTTCGGTGTGCAGGCGGGGCGCCCCAAGCCCCTCCTGTGCGTGAGAAACTGAGGGAACGGGTGTCGGGGGCGTGCTGGGAAATGCTGAGCAGAAACCTAGTTTGGCAGAGGGTGTGATTCGGTGCAAAGAGACCGGACCGAGAGTTGGAAGCCTGCACCTACCCCTAGCCAGAGTAGGAAACGTCGAGGTGATAGGAGGGCACATTCTTTCATTTTCTAGGGCTATTGTGTCAAAATGAAGGGTCAGGAGAGGAATGCTGAGGCCACTTTTCTTGCTCTGATTCTAGGAACTCAGAAAGCCAACAGTGGGTGGGAGCTATGACTTTTGGAGTGAGAGTGCGGAGCCCTGACCTGGCCCGTGCTGACCTCCCCACTTGGCTAAGGACATCATGCTCTCCTTAAACAGGTGGGGGGTCGTCTCCCCCAGGTACTTCCCGGCCTGCTGCCACCCGCATGCATGCAGTCCCTCTGCCCGGCCACCCGCTGGGCCCCCCTCCCCTCCTCCGCCTTCCCCATTCTCTGCTCAGACGTTCACTGTGCAGTGTCATCTTTGCAGCTCTGGGAGCTACTCACAGGGGAGGTTTCTAATCCTGCACTTCTGTTTTGGGGCCTTTTCTGCTCCTCTTCTAGGAAGGTGTGACTGAGAACATGTATAACCATCTTGCACTTATTCACTCCTCTCGTCTCCAAATGGACCAGGGATTCTTTAATCAAGCTGCTATGGAAGGTGTAACGGAAATGTCCGAAGCACAGTGAGCACACCGTAAGCACTTGTCTGTTAGCTCTTCCTCCTTTTACGAGACTTCGGTACTAGTGATCTGCCCCCTGGGTTAGTACTTGGTAGATATGGCCTCACGGTGCCAAGGCACGTCTTAGCTCCACAACCAGATGGCGAACTCCAGGGTAGGCTCGTGTCGAATTTGCTTATATACTGACTTCACTTCAAGTTGTTACGTTGCACAGCACAGGGTAAGTTCTCAAAAAATTATTGTTGATGGATTAATTATTGGCTCATAATCTCCACCAAAAGGCTGCACCTTCAGTGACTCCCTGGTTACGGGGACTCTTTTAGGATCAAGGCAATGTCGTCATTCATCCTCAGTGTTGATTGAAATTGGCCTCCGAGGTTTCCGATCACCTTCTTTTGCCACATGGAAACTTTAAACTTGCTCGTAAGATGTTCACACATATTAATAGAGTATTTACTTATTTTTAAATAGATGTGACAATGTTTAGCATGCATCTGAAATCAGATGCTGGGTGTTAATTGTAGACAAAATCAGCCTTTATCCAAACAGCCCCACTGCTAATGATGTTAGAAAGAAAAGTGGGCTTGTTGGTGTGGCAGATTGATCCCATTCTGATTGTCACTGAGATGCAAGGATTTTCTAGGAGGAATAGACACAAATGGATTGAATCCCAGGAGCACAGTTAGGTTTGTATCTTTCCAAAGGGTCACAAGAAATGAGCCCATAAAAAGAACACGCTATTCGATGGAAATTTAGAGAACACATGGATTTGAGGGAAGTTTGGGAATATTAATGTCCAGTAAAATTGCTTTTATTTCCTGTAGCCCATATTTAGAGAAGAGCACCGACAGCCCTGAGCATATTTGGACCTGGGCTCCTTGCTTTAAGGCTGGAGGAAATTGAGGATGTTTGACAGGGGAAAGAGAAAATTCTGGGTCACAAGGTAGCAGTCTTAAAATATCTGAGGGACTGGTTTGTGAAAGAGGAAATGTATTTGTTCAGGGGGATACCAGCAGGCAGAACTACAGCCTGTGGGTAAAGCGGGCAGGAAGAACAGTTTGTTCCAATGTCAGAAAGAGTTTTCTAGCAATGGATGTTCGAAGTAGAGATGGAGTAATTAGACAGGGTTGATGTAGAGCAGGGTTGGAGTCAGAAGGCCAGCAAAACCCCTTTCCATCCTAGGATCTATGGTTCTTTATCTGTTGGTCCAAACTTCTAAAGAATGAACTTATTTCTAACAGTGCAAACTCACAAGTACAGGATTCTGAGATGATTTGAAATAAAACAAAACCATGATTGTAAACCGGGCTGATTGTCAATTTTTTTTGGTTCCCCATTAGTTTTTGGTCTTGAAAAATGTCTGAGAATCAGTCAGGTCCACATAGGAAAGGTAGGTCTGGGTGAGGGTCTCAGATTTGCACGTGGAGGAACACAGGCCAAGAGTTACAAGGAATCCCCCACGTGGCTGGTGAAGCCTCTACAGACACACCTACGGGAAGACAGAGGAAATTATCTGAGGGATGAGGCCAAAAAGAGGCAGCCTTGGCTTGAAGGATCT
The DNA here is from genome assembly GCA_963574885.1 of Lepilemur ruficaudatus. Lineage (NCBI taxonomy): Eukaryota > Metazoa > Chordata > Mammalia > Primates > Lepilemuridae > Lepilemur > Lepilemur ruficaudatus. Next base: position 11,826 of record CAUYRT010006322.1, on the reverse strand, counting down.
AGTAACTGTCTCTATTCTTTACGTAGCATGGCTGCGGTGAGCTGCACTTTGCACAGTCTGAGGAAAGTCATTTAACCTATTCTGTTCCATCTGTGAAATGGGTACAGTAAGAACAAAGCCCAGTTGAGTGGCTGTAGTGAGAGTTAACGCCTGATACACGTATGACCTTGTAGCATGAAAATGGCTGTTTCGAAGTATAAGGGAACAAGAAAATCTAGCCTGTTAGAACATTCATGCAGCAGTAGCTAGTGAAATTGAATTGTTTGTCTTAATAATGAAAAAATAAATGAACAAGAGTGACAACACAAAAAACCAATATGGCAGGGCTAGGAGTATGGATTTCCTCCTATTTGTATGAGCACAGTGTGGTATTTTTATAAAACTTTTTTTCTAGGGAAAATATCAATGATTTGGTCCCTTAAAGATTTAACAAAAAATAAAATAAGTGCAAGAAAAGTGGATAGTGGGTATCGTCTTTGTTATGAAACAGCTTCCTCAAAACACTAGCTAGAATGGAATCAGCAGAATGTAATTAGCTACTCTCAGTCTGTTCATGAAAAACTACTCTCTGTCTCCCCTCTAGAACCCGAAGTCTTCTCAGTTTGAACAAGCCAGTCTTCTAGTTCCAGCTCTTTTACCAAATAATTGGGAACATTAACAATGAAAGGAAACTTCTCTGGCTCTCCACTTTCCAGCTGGATTATCAGAATGTATTTAGCTACAAGTAGCAAGGACACTATTGAGACAGAGTATTAATTCTATAACTCTGCAATGTCATGGGGGACCCTTTTCATCTTTTTGTTTGGCATCCTCTGTGAGGTGGCTATGTGCTCAGGCCAGCTTGCCTCATGTCTACAGAATGGCTGCAGCAGTTCCAACATTCGCATCCTGTTATTTCTTCTTATAAACAAATAAGTCGTTCCCATAAGACCCCAGAGCAAGTTCCCTCTTATTCAACTGGCCAGGTTGATGCCATCTGTAAGCCAATCACTGGCGAGGTCAGTAGGATGGAAACAATTGGCTTTGAGCAGACATCAATATCAGCAAACTTTCTTAAAGGGCCAGAAGGTAAAGATTTTAGGCTTTGCCAGGCATGAAGCAAAATCAAGGACATTATGTAGGTACTTACATAACCATTTAAAGTATAACCGTTTTAAAATGTAAAAACCACCTAGTAGTCAGAGTTCTCCAGAGAAACAGAACCAATAGAATGTGTGCGTAGAGAAAGAGATTTAAGGAAGTGGCTTATGTGGTTTTGGAGGGCTGGCAAGACCAAAATCTGCAGAGCAGGACAGAAGGCTGGAGAGCTGGGGAGGCGCAGATGTTGCAGTTCAAGCCCGAAGGCCGTCAGCTGACAGAGTTCCCTCTTGCTCAGGGAAGCTCGTTCTTTTGTTCTCTTCAGGCCTTCACCGGATTGGATGAGGCTCACCTACATGATGGGCAGTAATGCTTTATTCAAAGTCCACCAATTTACATGCTAATCTCATCTAAAAACACCTGCATGGAATCATCCAGAACAATGTTTGACCAAATATCTGGGCACTGTGGCCCAGTCAAGTTGACACATCAAATGGGCCATTGCACGTTCTTAGCTACATGCCATGCAAAACCACATGGCAAGGCAGACCTGGCCCCGGGCTGCACTTTGCCAAGCTTTGGTTTAGATTTGCACCTTTGGGAGTGGGTATCTGAACAGAACAAGTTAGTAAGGAACAAGGATGACGGGCAGACAACCAACCCTGCTCTGCCAGCCCTGTCTCTTCAAAATAGATTTTGACATAATAAATATAGAAATCCTTTGAAAGACTTTAGAAAATTGTGATAGAATGTAAGGCAGAAATTCTGATCCAGCACCTTCCCCCATTTTTTTTTAAATGAGTAACTCAGTTTTCTATTTATTGGCACATGTTTTGCCTCATTCTTCCCTTTCCATGCAAGAGGCACTTGCTATCTGGTTCCCCAGGCACGGCAAAAGGCAACCTGCTACTAATTATTGAGAGAATGAGATGAGCTAAGAAGCCTACAGTGGTCATTGTCTCTGTTCTGGGTGATAAGTACACCAGTGGGCACAAGCAGATGTCCCCCCACTGAGTGGAGAGTGTAAGGAACGGGGCACTCTGAGTTTTGGTAGAGCTGAGCTAGCCTGGGCTCCTTCCTAGCAAGTAAGGCGGGGGAGGTGTGTGCAGGTGTGTGTTCTGAGTTACTAATTCTCCTGGCCAGTCCTGTTGTTCTCTTTTTCAGTTCAGGTCAAGTGACAGGTACTCCAGAGAGGCACTGTGCTAGACACTGGGGTTCTAGATTTGGGGAAGGGAAGAAGCCTGCACTCTAGAAATTTCAACAGAGGCAGATACAAACAGATGATCATCTGGTCTTCAACGGCGGGGGCAGGAGCATCATCGCCTTAGTGCACATTTGGAAATGTGGGAAGGAATGTTTTGGTTTCCACAATAACTGGGGAATGCCTCTGATATTTGGTGCCTGGTTTCTGGGGTGTCAAATGTCCCAGAGTGCAAAGGATGGTCCCATACAACAAAGAATTATCCGATTCAAAATACCAGTAGTCTCATGGAGAAGAGCTAAGGGACAATTGACTGTCAATTGAGGGATGTAGAAGACACAACACTGGCCCCCCTTCCTCCAGCAGGAGGGGTGCAGAGATGTACAGGGCAAAAAATCTGGAATGGGCCAGGCTGCCTAGTTTGGTGTGAGCTCAGGTTTCTGCTGCAATTCAGGAAAGGACTAGAATAGCTTTGGTGGGAACAGGGCCTCTGCTTATGGTTTTGTAGATCATAAATCTCACAACTCCAGGGGGAGCCACTTCTGTGTCAATCACCCTAGATTTATACAGCTATTACCCCCTTTTCCTGAAAGATGGCAGTAAAGCGTCTCGAGAAAGAGCATCTTATTAATTCACCCTGAGCTAGTGGCAGGGCTGGGCAAGACAGAGGGCCGTGGTATACAGACGGCTTGCAATGTGCAGGTGGCATGGGGCCAGGCCTTAGGTGGCTAACTGCAGAAGTGACTGTGGCCAGGGAAGGATCCCGTGCAGGATCCTGTGTGCAGGAGCAGCAATGTGGTTGGGATGATTTGGGGATATGTTCATCTCTCCAACCACAGTGAAAGACGCCCGAGGGTCTTTGCTCTTCTTTGCTGACCTGTTTTGGAGGGATCCCGTCTCAGGTGGGAGGAAAAACATCATTCTAGTCACCTACAGAAGTAGATGGACCCCTCACCTAAAATTTGGTCTGAATGTCAAGATTGATGGTGCCTTATGCACACCAAGAAGTCAGGAGAAAGTCTGTTACTTATGAAATTGAGGTCTCTGGGAAGAGCAAGTCGCGCCACTCAGGATGCTCTGAAGTGACTTCCCAAGTCACTGAGCAGGGAAAGCAGACTGGCCTGGGATTTTATTGTGGTTCCCAGGCACTCAAGGAGGGAGCACCCAGACTGTCTTCTCTGCTTGCCTAGATGTGGGGCACTGCTGGAAGAGGGAGGAGTGAGACTTAAAAGCTATCAGCAATCAAACAACAAAATGGAGTGGATCCTTCATTAAATACACCCTCTCTTATTGAGACACAACCCTGATAATTCTCTGCTGTGCAAGGTGGTGGCTGGAGAGGAAGGGGACGGGCCTTTCGGTGTTCCTCCTTCTGCATGGCCCCCTTCCGCCTGTGCCGGGAAGAACTCCGGAGAGGCGGAAAGTTGAGGCTGGTTTACTGCAGGGCAGGCATGGAGTCCAGTGGCCAGGAGGCAGAGGATTCACCAGTGCGCATGTCAGCATTGTTGAAACTGATGGAGACCTTAAGATCTGTTTTAGCCCTTGGGTCCTAGAGCTTCCCTTGAGCTCAATTCCTTGGGCTCCTCTGTTAATCAGCACCGGAATGTTTTCTAGAGTCAGGGTCAGGGTGATATGCTTAACCAGGGTACCTGTTAAGAAGCAGTGTGCCGAGACTTTGTTTCCACACTCCTGGAAACAAAAATTGCCACCACTCTTTGCATTTCTCCAGAGGCTGGCAACACTAACACACTGAGCTCCTAAGCATTGCAAGCTAAATACACTTGAGCATCTAAGGGAACGAGAAAAGAAAGAAGGAAGAGTTATTGAGGCAACAATTCAGATTTAATTGCATTTGATATAGACCACCCTTTAAAAATAGTTTGGTGGGTAAAAGGCTGCAGTAATTTATGGAACGTTCTGCTTGCTTCCAGGGAAGTTGACAAGTCTGGACTGAATCAAGAGAATCAGCATAAATCTCAGCCGATGCCTAATTTTAGAGATGTCTGGTCTTTGAAGGAGTCTTGCCACAGCCAGATGGGGTGGGAGACAGCATTTGAGGGTGGAAATGCATGAGGTGCCAAACTGAAGCTCAAAAGGTTAAACCCATTTTTGTGGCTGATAAATCCCGAGCAAAAATGAATTGGCTTGTGGGAAGAGTTTTGTACTGTAAACCGGAGTCCCTGGGGGAGGCTGCGGAAGTCCTGAAGGATCACAGGTAAATTATTTAATTCCTCCAGGCCTTGATGTCGTACATCTTTAAGAAACTAAGCTCGTTCTCCCCTTGAGCTGTTCAAACCAAGACAGCAGCGTGACCACGGGCAGGTCACTGGGCCTCTCTGGGACTTTGCTGCTGTGTGTTCACTATAGAAGTTTCCCTCTCCTCTGGGTAGCTGACTTCAAAGCCCTGCTTTGGGTCATGATCACTTAGAAAATTGTAGACAAAGTTTGCAGAGGAAGGCCTGCATCCTGTTTGTCTCTGCAGTGCCTGGTGTATCATGATGCTTGGTGCTTGGGAAGTTTTCAGTCATCGGAGATGTTGAGCTGAACTGAGAGGATTAAGCTGCTGATCTTAATGGTAGATTATAGCTCTGGACTTCTGCAATTTTACTAATAAATTTAACTCACTGTGGCCAGTCTGAAGGAGGGCATGTAAATGTGCGCATGGCCTTTAGAGTCTTCAGAACATTGGCTGTAGTGCATGTATTATCTCTGTGATGATCGCGGTGACGATGTCGTTCTGGAGCAGAGAGATTTTCTGGAGAAGTTGAATATCTGCTTCTTCATGTAAGGGTCTGTATCTCCAGGAACCAAAGAGTCTAGCATCGTATCATAATATGATATTCAAATCATAATAGATTTGAAGTCTGAGTTTGTGATGGATCTGAGGAGTATTTCTCAAAGCCTTGTTTTCAGATAATTTACAACAGAGTCTTTCGCTAAATGCGGATTACAGGGCCCTGGTCTTCTGATTTGGATTCTGCCCGGGAATCTACATTTTAAACGAACTCCCCAGGTATCTCCGACTTATACCAAAGTTTCATGATCATTAGCGTGGAAAGTTATGACAGTTTTGTGGGCTTGGGGACAGGAGAAACTTAGCCCAAGCAGCACAATCAAGTGTGGATTTGTTACAGTGCATAGGACAGAGCAGTTTTTGAAGCCTGGAAGATCTGCGTGGAAACTCTGAGTGAAATGTTTATTAGTTGTGTGGCCATAAGCGAGTGACTTCACTTATCTAAGCCTCTCTTTCCTCATCTGTGAAATGGGCATACTAATGTACTCCTTCTTATAAAGATTTAAAGAAATAGATGTAAAGGCCCTGGAACATAAAAGGTGTTTAATAAGTGGTAAACGATATTATCTTTTTTGTAGCACCCAATCAGAGTGAGATATTCCCAGGGCAATTGGGAATTTACCTGCACAGGGAAGGAAGGGAACTTCCTAGCTAATATTCTTTTCAGGATTAGAATGGGTGGGCGTGAAGTGTGTGGACTAGGGAGGAAGCTCACTTCTTTAATAATCTTAAGCCTCTTACAAAATGTTTCTCAAATTACGTTTCCTGCAATCATATCTTAACACCAGACAGATTGCTGTAACATGTTCCCAATATATTGAGAAATTAAGGGACAGCCATTTCTCTTTTTTTACTTTTATTCATTTTTAAATTGTAAAAAACATTTCATCATACAAATTTCAAATTTCGTATGAAAATAGAAAGACAAGTGTAATGAGCCCCCGTATATATAGCCATCACTCATTTCCAGTGATTAATCTTGGCCAGTTTTGTTTTAGTGGTACCCAGCCCTGCCCCTCAATATCCTTTTATCCGTAAGCATTTTAGTATGTAACTCTAAAATAGAGGACTTTTTTTAAAAAGAAAGAAACAATAATACTATTATCAACCTAAAAAATTAAAAATATCTTTAATATCATCAAATAGTGTTCCAGTGTTTCCAATCATCTACAATTATAATTAATTCCCTAGGAGCGCCATATTCTACTTTGACTTTACTTTGTTGATTAATAATTATCTAAAATACATCTATAAAGAGAAACTTTACTTCAACTACTTGGCTACCCAGATGTACAGTTTATATAGGAATATCAGTATAAATGCTTGATTTTTTTCTATTTATTCGTTTTCAGAATAATTGGTTGGTTCTTTAGTATTCCACAAAGGTGACTGATTTTTTTTAAAAATATGGACTCATAGATTTAAATATTTTTGATGTGTTTCAATCCATTGTAACTATTGTTTATCTTCTAAATGTGCCAAGCTTGCCCATTGAGAACATTTTCAAATTGACTTTTGGACCTTTTAACATGACAGTAGTGGCTTTGATAATTTCTTTTCTTTCTGCTATGTCAGAATGTTCCAGGTGCATCTTGTATATGCTTTCCTCGGCACATATGAGATGAAATCACCTATTTCTCCCAGGACATGGTATTAAATGACCACAGTCTGGGTGCTATAGGTGTTCATTGCTGCTCTGTTGGTTGTTGTTTCTATGCCTTTTCAGTGGACAGAGCTAGAAAATAAACATGTTTTTTGTACATCATGATTTTATACTGATTTTTCCAATGCAAATTCAGAACTAAAGTATTTTTACTTACTTTCTTCTCTATCTATATCTCCTTCTCCTGATTCTGCATGACACCAAATAATTACTCCTTTGTTTTATCCCCATAGTATACACAAAATAGTTTTAAAATAAAATGCCAAGACAACCATCAAAAATACAACCAAAGTGAGGTTTTTTTTGTTTTTGCAGCTCTTTTGTCCTTAGGGTTTTCCCCGTTAGGCTGTACAGTCGACATCTGCGTTTTAAAGTCACTAATTCCTCTTTGTGTGGTTATGCTGTCTGGTCAAAACGCAGATTCATGTGTTTAATTTTGCTCATGAATTTTAGGGTTTTCTTTTTGCAAGTTAATGTCCTTGGGAGTTATGTAAAATATTTGCAGGATTTCAAAGTCAAATCTTCAAAACAAAATATGATCGAGTACGTCTTGCTTCTGTTTTTATCCCCCCTGCCCTATTCCTTTCTTCCATCGGAGGCAAGGTTTTCTGTATTTTCATCGTTTGTCTTTCCATTTGTTTAGATAATCAGAAGATGAATGCACACCCACACCCACACATATAGAAAACGGTTTCTTGGTCTAGGTAATTCCTTGTCGTGGCGAGGGGTGGGCGCTCTGAGCATTGTTGGGTGTTCAGCAGCATCCCTGGCCTCTACCCACTAGATGCCACTAGCACCTCCTTAGTTGTGATTAAAAATGTCTCCAGACATTACCAAATATCTCTCCTGGGAGACAGAATCACCTCTGATTGAGAATCATTGGTTTACAAACACATGTACATTTATGAATACAGTCATGCACTGCATGATGATGTTTTTAGGTCAAGGATGGACTGTATGTAGGACGATGGTCCCGTGAGATTATAGTGGAGCATCAATAGCAACCAGACATATGGCACTTGACATTGGCATTTGTAGGGGAAATGATCGATATTTAGTAATGGTACTGATACCTTTGGCTTTTCCATATAAAAATTTTTTGTTTTTCCAAATGCAAAAATACACACCATCTAGGTTTGTGTAAGTACACTCCGTGATGTTGGTACAACATCACCTAATGATGTATTCCTCAGACTGTATCCCCATCATTAGGTGAGGCATGACTGTTTGCTTATTTATGTATACATGTGCTCTTCCCATTTCTTAGATGCACAGTAGCAGACTGCCCATTTTATTAACCTAACTTTTTTCAGCTAATAAAATAAGTCCTGGCGATCACTCCCTGGTATTGCAGAGTTATTCCTCATTGCTTTCACAGTGGCATAGTACTCCACTTTCTCTTTCTTCTTAGATTTTTGCATTCTTCCAAGTTTTCTGCTCATGTCCACGGAAGGGCCAGCATACTGAGAGAGTTTCAGATGCCCAAGTGCTGAGAAAATCAGACAGCAAACTTTTAAAAACAGAACACTTTCTCTTTCTCCCGGCCCCACCTATCAACATTTTATTAAGCTCCAAAACAAGTTTTACTCTTTCTCTCTTTCCCATCGATGACTATTTTTTAAAAAAATAAATTTTCATTGTTAAAGCTCACTGTTTTTCGAATCTAGGAGAAGTACATTTTTGGCTCTTTCTTGATTATCGTATTGCGCTATCATTCCCAGGCCTGGATCCAGGGGTGTCCTGTTTGCCAGGTGGCAAATGCCTAAATGTGGGCACTTACACTGTCCACAGCCTTATTAATTTTATGGAGGACATTTTAGTTTTTTATTATTTATTTTCAGACTTTTGGGGAATGTTTCCTTATCTCAGTGTGCCAAGGAGAGTGCTCTGTTCACTGTGGTGTCCTTCAATGCTTGTCACCAGCCATGAGGATCAAGGAATGATTCCAAATTACTAAGTGGGATTAAAACCTATGACCCAGGAATTCCCAACCATTGCTATTAAATAGCACCTAAAAATGTTAGTTTCCTCTGAAGATCAGCAGGCCAAAAAAAAAATGCTACAAGATATGAGGTGGGACAAGGAGCTCTCTTGGAGCTGAAACAAGTCTCCGAATGACGATTCTGAGGCCAGCCAAACGGAGCCCCTCGCTGGGCCAGAGGAAACTGGACCTCATTCCTTCACTGGGGAAGACACAAGAGGGGCCCGAGCTTACTGTGATGATGGGCCCATTCTTTTGTGGTTTCACAGAGCTTTCGACCACAGCGACTTGTTCTCACTGCCAGGCTCAAATTAACTATTTTGGCACTGTTATCATAGAGCCCAATTCAGTACATTTATATAAAGCTGAATATTAAACCTATTTATTTTCTCCTCTAGCTCCTAAGCTGTCCCTCTCCTCCGCCCATAATGGGTCACACTATGAAAGAATGAGAGCTGAAAGTTCAGAAAATTCATCATTTCCATAAGAATATCGTATTCTGCAGTTTGAAAAAGCACAAAAGTATAAAATGTACCCCACTCCGATGTGGTCTCCAGGAGAAATGTGAGTGTGTGTGTGTGTGTGTGTGTGTGTTTGTGTGTGTGCTGCGTTGGCAGAAATAGGAGAAGATGCAATAAAGAATGTGATCTTTCCTATTTTTGGATGGAAATATTTTGTAAGAACGAGGCATGCAGTGCAATCTGCTAACTCAGAAGCTTAGGATGCCATTTTCCCAACGGTCCTGGAATTATTTCATCTAAACCTCTCTCCATCTAATCAATTAAACCCACCACTCTGAACTCTTCCTTGCAGAATCACAAAGTTTAGCAGCTGTCTTTAGAATGATCCCTTGTCTACAAACAATGAACCTATGACAACAGGCATTCAAGAGCAAAATGTGAAATATAACTTCACGTAACGGAAACATAGAAGAGATTTCTTTTGGCCAGTTAAAACCCCATGTTGAACAAATTATTTGCTCATCAGTAATTTTTATGTTTTATTTCTCTGTTCCTAGGCTCAAGATGAGCATATCTGCTTATGCCTGTTTTTGCTTGTCTTTAATCATACAAATAGCACCTAGCCATTCTTCCACCTCCTCACCACTGCCCCCCTCCCGTCTTCATTACAAGGTTCCCTCTGTTCCCATTTCCTCTTTTACTTCTCTGTGAGCAGCTGGGCTATGTGCTTACAGCAAATTAGCTGTAAAATAAAGCAGGCTTTTTTTCTATTTTTTCTTTTTTTTTTTTCAGGGCGTTGTGGGAGAAAAGGTGGTTAGAGAAAGTATCTTACGATAAGCAAGTGTGGACAGGGATCAAATAAGCAGAAGAAATGAGACTGTTGGAGGTTCACTCACACTGATGAACCGTAGTTAAGTGTATTTCCCTCCTGGGGGTCCCTCTTGCATCATTCCGGATGCTCACTCTCAAGTTCTTCACCAGTGGTATTCTCCTCTCAGTTCTCGGTTTACACAGACATCCACCAAATGAAGTCCCGGTTGGAATGCGTGTTCTTTAAAATATTGAAATCCAACTGCAGCCTCAATGCTGTTGGCCTCACTTTTGGTGTATGTTTAAAAATGCAACAGCAATTGTCACAGTTATTCGTCAATTTCAAAAGGCAGGCAGGCACTGGAATTGCGTATGGTCCCGAGAGGAAAATTAATTCTAAAGGTAAGGAAATAGAAATAAGCTGGATGAGAAAGAGAGTGCAGGGCATTGTTTAAAAAAGTCTTTCTCTTTGCGACAACTCACAGGCATTTTGGCTTTCTGTCCCTGTGGTGGGTTTTGTTGCTTTTTAGTAATGCTCTGCTGTTGTTTAAACAGCTCCCCCTCCCTGAAGGTGCTGAATGGCCACACACAGTAGGACTTTCTGTAAGGTCAAATGAAGTCCTCCATTTCTGGTTTCAGCATAACCGACAAGGTGATGCTAAATATCATCACATGGCCTTTATCCTGGCGGAGTTGAAATCCAATGTGTCCTCACTTTTCTCTCTGCCCTGCTTCACACAGCACAGATACACCTCCAGACAGGTGAGTGAAAGAACCCTTCAATGGAGGAGTAGAGAGTTCAATCTGCAACTTACCGGACTCCTTGTCTTTGTACTCACTGGTTGTCAGACTTTTAAAATAAGCAATGAAATATTTTCTTTTCCAAAATAAAACATTACTTGGCATGTATGTATGCAAAGCAGCAAAAAGAGCATTGGTGTACCTTGCATTTATTTTGTAATTTATAAGTTATGCAACTGTAATTTTAAAATTAAGTTATTTAAAAGGCACTCAAAGAGAATTCTGAGATTGGTTGAACACAAAAAATTGAATTGTGAGTTAGGGATGACTGTTACCATGTTCTAATTCCCTCATTACCCAATTCCTCCCACTTTATTTATGAATTTTTGTTTTTATTACAGAGTATGGAGAAAATTCTGACTCAGATATTTAAATAGAGGAAAATGGTAAGATTTTTTTTGTTTTTTAATTACATTTACCTTTTTAAAAAATTATTTACTTACTTTTTTTTAATTTCAGCATATTATGGGGGTACAAATGTTTAGGTTACATACATTACTTTTGCCCCACCCAAGTCAGAGCTTCAAGCAAGTTCATCCCCCAGACGGTGCGCACTGCACCCATTAGGTGTGAATATAGTCATGCCCTTTTCTCCCTTCCCATTTGCCTGACTGACACTTGATGAATGTTACTATTATATGTGCACATACGTGTTGATCGATTAATACCAATTTGATGGTGAGTACATGTAGTGCTTGTTTTTCCATTTTTGTGATATTTCACTTAGTAGAATGGGCTCCAGCTCCATCCAGGAGAATACAAGAGGTGCTAGATCACCATTGTTTTTTGTGGCTGAGTAGTACTCTATGGTAGGTAACCTCAGAATGTTCTCCATTTCTAAGGAGATGGCCACAAAAGAGGGTTTTCAAAGTTGGGCATAAAAACATGCTAACCTGGGCCGGGCGCGGTGGCTCACGCCTGTAATCCTGGCACTCTGGGAGGCCGAGGCGGGCGGATTGCTCAAGGTCAGGAGTTCAAGACCAACCTGGGCAAGAGTGAGACCCTGTCTCTACTAATAATAGAAAGAAATTAATTGGC